>JARVLU010000179.1:26874408-26892017 GCA_031762415.1 Simpsonichthys santanae
GTCGATCTCCGGGGCTTCAGCGGGACACCACTCTCGCTGAAACAAAACACAAGCTTCCCGATGTTAGTAGATCAGCTTCCACATCTGTACGCTTTAGTAAATCAGCCCCTAAATGTATTTTGTTTGGTAGTTAAATCATAAAGAAACTGGTTTTATTGTATTAACACACTCATGTTTAAAGTAGATGTTACAAAAATGTTCAGGCTTTATATTAAAAACCAAACACTTGTTGAAAATCTCACCAAAACGTTTGATTTTTGTTATTATTTGCAGAACAAGGGGCTACACGAGTGGAACTTCAGCGCCAAGTCTGTCCGAGGTGTCAGGTCTGTATCTTTTATTTGAAACTCTTTTATATCAACTATTTTTTATTTATTTATTTATTGTGCTTAATATTTTAAGGATGTACCAAAAAGTTGTCAGCTGGAGGTTGTTTTGATGCTGTACGAGTAATTTTCTGTCTTGGTGGAGAAACAAAAAGAAGAAAAGGTCTGACATTTCTTAAAGTGCATTTATTAAGTAAAAGTTCAACTGAGACACACCTTTACTATAATGTTGAGCAAACAAACAATTGTTTTTAAGTGTTAATCTTGTTAAAGTCCTCCTGTGCACGCTTTCGCGGCCGCCATTTGGCAGCCAATCGATTTTTGGCACAACACCCGCCCACATTTCCGGGTTGTCAGCGGTGACGCGTAACAAACTCGACACGTCAGCGGTGCAACGCATTTAAGGATTTTTCCACTTTATTAGACGAATTTGAACTGATGCGACTTATACGGCGGTGCAACATGTGCAGGAAAATACGGTCATTCTTGTTGCGCTTACTGACCTCAAACTGATTTCATGTGGTACACGCTGCTCAAAAATCTGTCAAAATATTTTAGTTTCACTTAATGCACCTTATAATCTGGTGTTCCTCATGTATGAAAACAGACCCGTTCATTGATATTGCGCCTTATAGTCCGAAAAATACGGTGCACTCTTTTAATACTTGTTTGAAAAAGTGTAATTTTCCAATTCCTTCTATACGTAGCCCCAAAACGTGAACATTTCCCCAAAACAAATGCAAAACGGAACACATTTTCCAGACAAATGCATGAATTTAGTCTAATTGAATTTAAAATGGATGTATTAATAAATCGTGTTAAATGCATGCATTAGTTTTCAGGTAGTATCTGCACTGCTTTATATTTCACCATCACGTCTAATCCCACAGCTCCAGATGTTCATCAGATCCCTCAAACCCACTGTGGACAGATTTTATGATGTCTTCATCTTTTTTTTTTTTTATCATGGTCCTCAGAGGAGTTCAGTGTCTGATCCAAGAGAAGTGGAGGGTTGTGCTCACATGTTGCTAGGGAACAAGTCATTCTCTGTGCCCACTCAGCCTGCAGACAGTCAGCAGGACACAATAGCAGCTCTGCAGGCTGACGGACGGCCTGGTTCAGCAGATCTGGCCTCGCCACGCTTAGAAATGGACGAGAGCTCAAACCCCGGGGTTAAAGTTCCACGTTACTATCTGCCGTGCAGAACTTAGCATCACTTGATTTGAATGAACCAATAAATGCAGCAGCGCCTCGACGCAGCAGGGCATGATTACTGTAGATGTATCACTGTGTGTGTTCCAGTTGAGTGCACATCCTGAAGTACAGGGTCCAGAAAAGCCGAATGTTTTATAGTCGATGTCATCAGATATGTGATTAGAACTCAACTAACTGGATTTTTTCCTCCTCAGCATCTCCAAGTTTGATGAACGCAGCGCCTTCCTCTACGTCCTTCACAATGCAGAGGACTTCCAGATCTATTTCTGCACAGAGATGCACTGCAAAAGGTTGGTCGCACTCTTCCTTACCCGAGTAATGATGCCTCTGTCAGATGTTTGTAGCACCAAGTTAATATAATAAATCTTTCCGTAATGGGATTACAGTTGCTCGGCTGCCCTCGCCTGTCACTTTAAAATGAACATCTTTAGATAAATCGCCTGATAATTTGAGGTTGGGCTTAAAATGGTATCAGATTTATTAAGTGTGTATAGACATGTGGAGAAAGAGTTACGTTGGACAGAACAGAGAAGCTCTGCAGCTGCAGCCTGAGCGTGAATCAGCTGCTAGAGCTTTTCTAAAAGATACATTTACAACAGCTTGTTCGAGGTTTACTCCAGGCTAGTTCAATTTTATAGGTTAAATACAGAAATACTGAAAATGTGGTGGTTTCTAAAATCAATTGTTTCACTTTGTTTTGTTTAAATGAGCTGCAGAGCAGATGTTTTTTGAGTAGAACTGCAGCCCAAAGATATAACTACAGTCTCACTTTAAAGACAACTTTGTATTGATACAAGATAATGACATATACTTTTATTATTAAAATAATAAGAGTGCAATGTTTTAATCCAGGGCTAATCAACTGGTGGCCCGCAGGCCACTTCCGGCCCATGGGTGAGTTCAATCCGGCCCACTTCAATAAAAAAAATAAAAATCTGGGTTTGGGTTCTGTTTATTGCATTTATGATTCAATGCAATGGAATAAACAAATTTAAAAAGGTAACATATCATTGTAAATTATGGTATATGATTTTAATCGCTGGATGTTCGGCCTTCAAGCTGTTGGCTTTCAGAAACTGTGGCAGTTTTGTTGAATAGCCCTGTTTTAATCTAAAATTGATCATTTAACAAAATACTGTCGTACATCAAATTCTGTAAGAAAAACGGTTTTAGTACTTTTTGTGTTTGCTGAGGTTGACCAGGTGTGGTGGCCATCTTGACTGAGGTTAACTCTAAAGATGTGCGTCTAATGATTATTTTCTGAGAATTTCATCAAAATTCATTGGGCGGCTCATGAGATATTTTGGTCACAGATATATAAGCACATACAGGCAAAAACATTGTCGCCCTCCTTTTCCGTTTCAGGAGGGTTCAGTGAACACAGCAGTGGAAATTAAAAGTCAATAAAGTAGTTTAAAATTGAAAAAGGATTAAAATTAAAAAGCACAAATCTAATGTAAAACTTAAAAGCTCTTTTTGTCTCCTGTCATGGAGCAAAGAGTGGAATTGGAAATACCCTCCCTCTGTTTGTCTTGTGAGCTGGATGACTTGAGAAACAAGTAAGATGCCAACTTCCATTTTGGTATGTGGGTGCATCAAGGTATAAGAAATGTCCCTGTTGAAAACTGGGTTGCCATGTCAAAATTCAAGATGGCCACCACCACGTATACCGTATGTAAACCCATATCATTTGAGGAAACTGTGTTGTAGTATTTATATCTTCATAACTAAAACAATAAAATAAAGGGAATATTAACATGTTCTTGGATCTATTTAACCACAAAAAAGTCAGACCCATGCTGCCAAAAAAAAAAAGAAAAAAATCCTGTTTAAAAAAAAAGAACATGTTAAATAGTCATGAAGTTGATTTAATTTGAACATTTAAACTTTAAATACTGTATACTGCTTCAGTAAAAAAAAAAAAAAAAAAAAAAAAATCTAGTTTCTGTTAGAACTTTTATGAAGAAGCCAATTAGTAGAAGTTATCTATCTGCTGGCTTCCTTAGATGGATGATTAATGTTATGAACTTACTTTTTACGTATATGAATGTTTCTGTTCAGTGCCCTGAGATGACCTCTGTTGTGACTTGGTGCTATATAAATAAACTGAATTAAATTATATTGCTTAAAAGTAGTTTCCTTAAATGATTGTGGTGGCTGAAGATTAATCTGTGGTGGCCAAGGCCACCTCGGACCACCCCCTGGCTCCTCCACTGCACATGTTCGAAGGAAGAAGGGTCAAACTGATGAACTCTTGGCATGTCTGCATATGATCCTCTACAGTTTTGTCCATACTGATGATGTAACAGCAGCATTAGCTAATCTGGTGTTTTTATCCTCGACGTGCTGCAACCATCTCTGCAGCCGATGATGCTCACGTGAACAGTTTCATGCATCTCCTTCGTTTGTCTTCGCCCGTCTTGAACGCTTTCAAGCTCTGCGTCTTGGTGGGAAATTTCCATTTCCCGTCAACGTGAGCTCACCTTTAATTTGAGCGGCGTCGCGTTCTCAGCCAGCTGCTCTTTGAAGCAGCGCACTCCGACTTGTGACTCTCGTCTGAGGCTTCCTGTGCCAGGATCTGAAGTGTCACGCCCGCCGCTGCCATTGTGCTGCTCTCGTTTGCTCAGGAGTGACGGCGAGAAAAGAGGAGTTAAAAAAAGAGAGGAATATGGGAGGTAGGAAGGAGCGAGCGAACACCTGCAGGCGCGATGATGCCGTGTTAATTCACAGCTTGTGTGCAGCGCAGCCGGTGAAGGTCATGGTATGCATCATGTGAGGAGTGTGTGTGTAAACACACTGTGACCCTGTCTGGACTGGATCAGCAGCTCAACGGCATTGTGCAATGTTCAGTCATCTTCAGCGTTGGCCAAATCTGGAGGAGTTTATCTTAAAATAGTTTAAAAATGTGTACTTTTTAAACTTGAACGTTTACTATATGTGTATATCTGCGCTCTGGATTACACGCCTCGAAAAAAATCAAGATTTAGATCAATTTTAATTGTATAGGACCAATCAAATTCAGTGGACGTAAAGTTTGAAACAAGTTATTTTTATGTCCATGTAGGCCTGTCACGATAAACAATAAATCAATTAATCGCATGATAAATGAAAATGATCAACCTCCTTTTCATTTATCGACTTTATCGTTTCTTCATGTCTCTCTTTCTACTGAAGACACTGGATGACAAAAGGCTCAACTCCGGTGTTCTTCATTGAACCCTCCCTTTCTCTTTTCTTTTTAAAATCTGTAAAATGGCATTTCTGGATGGTTAAAAGCAGCTAAGCTGAGAAGCTAAGCTACGAGCTAAGCTAACAGGTCGACCTCAGGAATAAACCTCCGTCTTGTTGAAGCTCCAAAATTCACGGTTGAAACCCGTGCCTTCATATAAAACGTTGTTTTCCTCTGCAAAAAGAAGCTGAGAACTTGTTTACTGATTTTTTAAATTAAAAGCTTTGTGTAAAAAATGCTAAAGAGCTCAAACCACACCGAGCGTCCGCCATTTTGAAAACCAAAAAATGGGAGAGACAGCCCATGTCACGTCAAGGGTCCTCCCTCCCATTTTGCTTTAAGAGACACGTTGCTCGCTTCCTCACTATCCATCCTTCAGTTCAAACAGTCTTATACTGCCATCCGGTGGTCAAAAGAGGTAATATACACAAAAATTAACCAATGTTTCTTCTTAAATTTGACAATAATGACTAATTATTGTCAAATTTCAAACAATATTATCGTTTTTCGCAATAATTTCTGAGACAATTAATCGCCCAGCAATATTTGTTACCGTGACAGGCGTAGACGTCATGCAGCTGCTGCGTTTATAAAAACAATGGATGCCATATGTTTGCATGTGTGTATCGATTCTGAAGTTGTTCAGTCAGAACAGATTTAATTGTTACCTGACATGATTGTTTCGTTCAGTGTTTACATTTGCTTTTGCAGCTTTCCACCTTCTCAGGTGCAGAATTTGATTTTTGCAACGGGAGCAATGTGCCTTATTGTGATTTTTATTTATTTATTTTTGCTAACAAGTAAATGAACACAGACACATGCAATTAACATGATCGCCAACCTTTCGTGACAGCGGGTGATAATGAATCACACCTGTACTTTACGTTGCATCGCTGGATGTGTCAGTTGGTGTGTGACTGAGAGTTAAATGCTGGTGGAGCGCCGACAGCTCTGTGTACTGAGACATTTGTGTTTGTGTGAAGCCTGTTGTTAAAAACGTTCCCGAGCATCTCTGTCAGGTTAAAAAGGCTCAATGAAGAGTGTACTGTTTGGTTCTTTTCTGTTCGTGTTTTTACGCGTTATTCTTCAGTTTAGAAAATTAAATTCACTGCAATTAAAAACCTGCAACTGACCACATAGTTTCAAAAAACCCTATATATTTTTTTTTAAAGGCTAACAGGTAATCTGCATTTTGAGTCTGACCGGACTTGTCTCTGTCAGGTTCTGCGATCTAGTCAACAGTATAACAGAGGAAGCCTGGAAGGGTCCAGAAGAAGGAGAGTGTGACACCGACGTCTTAGAGGTGAGACAGATATGAACTCTCAATGGCCTTTGTTTCGCCTGAATATAAAACACTGTCTTTTGTCTTGTTTTCACTTCGTTTGTTTTTGAAGACGAAGAACAGAAACGCTTGTGTCTTTACTGAAACCAAGACTGTCGGGTCGATTCAACAGCTGGTATCGACTCGCTCAAACATTCTGTGCAGCAGGCCAGACGATTCTGCCAACTAGGAGAAGATCTGTCCAAATATGGAAACGTTCAGATAAAAATAAAGTTAACTTCTGTAATTTGGCCCTGAGCAGAGGGAATGCTCCCTTCAGATTGGGGTTGGGGAGGGGTATGTTCAGGTGGAGGAGTTTTAATATCTTTGCATCCTGTTCATGAGTGATGGTGAGATAGAGCCAGAGCTGGATCTGGGCCTCATCCTCAGTAATGAGGGTGTTGTTTGGTTGCTTATGGTGAACAAAAAGTTGAGTCAAAAAGCAAACTTTTAATTTTCTGGTAGGCTTACGTTTCGTCTAGGCCTGTCGTGATAAACAATAAATAAATCACATGATAAAAGAAAATTATCAACCTCATTTTCATTTATCAGCTTTATCATTTCTTTGTGTCTCTTTCTACTGAAGACACTGGATGATCAACTCCGGTGCTCTTCACTGACCCCTTTCTCTTTAAAACCAGCCCAAATCGCATTTTTGGATGGTTAAAAGCAGCTAAGCTGAGAAGCTAAGCTACGAGCTAAGCTAATAGGCTGACCTCAGGGGGGAAAAGCCTCCGTCTTGTTGAAGCTCCAAATTTCATGGATGAAACCCGTGCCTTCATGTAAAAAGTTGTTTTCTCTGCAAAAAGAAGCTGAGAACTTGTTTAATGATTTTTTTTTAATTAAAAGCTTTGTGTGAAAATACTATGCTAAAGAGCTCAAACCACACTGAGTGTCCGTCATTCTGAGAACCGGAAAAAAGGAAAGCGAGACAGCCCATGTCAGGTCAAGGGGCCTCCTTTTCATTTTTCCTAAAGAGACACGCTGCTCTCTCCCTCACTATCCATCCTTCGTTTCAAACAGTCTTATACTGCGATCCGGTTTTCAAAAATAGATACTACACACAAAATAAATTAACCAACATTTCTTCTTAAATCTGACAATAATTACTAATTATTTTCAAATTTCAAACAATAGTATCGTTTATCACAATAATTTCTGAGACAATTAATCGCCCAGCAAAATTTGTTATCGTGACAGGCCTTGTTCCAACCCTCACCTGCGGTCATGCGCTTTGGATCATGACCTAAAAAAAACGAGATCCGAGCAGCTATAATGAGCTTCCTTCGCCTTAAGAGACGGGATGAGGTGCTCAGAGTAGAGCTCCTGTGCATCAAAAGGCATCTGCTGAGGTGCTCTGTATTAGAACGCCTCACTTTGGAGGATTTCTGGGTACATCCCACTGGAAAGAGGCCACGGACACAGGACTTGCTGGAGAGATTATGGCTTGGAAACACCTTGGACTCACCCAGATGGAGCTGGGGAGTGGGATGTCTGGGTTTCTCTCCTGGACCTGTTACGTCTCCAACATGACCATGTTTAAGCGATAGAAGATGGAAATAAGACAACATGAAGCCACTTGAGACCATCTTCACTTCAGATTTCATGTTGGAGCCTAGTTTTGATTAAGAGATGGTAAAAATGTCACTTTTTTTAATCTTCATCCTGTTCATGTTCAGTAGTGCACTTTGTCACTTTTAATGATCACAGGAAGTGTAACGTTTTCATCAAAAGGAGCAAAAAAGTAACTTCAAACAGGCAATTCTTATTTAATTACAAGCTGCTTTTTTTTTTCACATCCACCCAGATTTTTCTTTTTCAGTTCATGATGGTTTTCCATCACAACGACCGAACGGAAGCGCAGCTGCAAATGTGTAGACATGAACAGGAACCTGCTGAGATGAAGCCCGGATTTCTGTTTGTGCGTTTTGACACCTGCTGGTGCTCTCACCTGTTTTTTTTTTTTTTTTCTACCAAAGCTGCTGGAAATGAAAAGCTCGTTAAGCAGAATGCTGCCGCGCCCTCGTCGACTCGGCGTGCAACAGATCGAGTTTCTAACAGTTTTCTTGTTTGTTTTTCTCTAATCAGGTTGAAATGAGGGACACTTAGTTACAACCTGCAATCTAACATCTGTACTAAACTTTTAGTGGTGGAACTGATCCTGTTACAGAACGAAAAGGTAAAATATTTTGTTAGGATCAAGTTTAACGAAATAAAGGAGATTAGACTGAGAAAAAATCAGAAATGTGTTTGTTAGAGAACAGGTTTCTGGGCTGAAAATATTAACTGGACTGTTTTCAAATCAGTGCTCGGACTCACTGAGACCAGTTAATTTTGCACAGAACTACAAAATGAATGTGAATAGATGCATAAAATAAAATAAAGTCAGAAGACGACAGGAGCAGTTTCAGCCATGACAAAACTGCAGAGTCTGTATGAAGGTTTTATTCGTGCTTCGAGGACTCAAAATCAGCTTATTTATGAGCTAAACAGTAAGATGGAAGCAATTTGTGAGAATCGTAGGCCACCTGCAGCTTCTGGGACCCACCGGCATGTTGGAGACGACCTTAGAGGAGACTCATAAGCATGGACCATTGGAATGCCCACAAATCTGGTCATTTTGGATCGAAAGTACCAGCAGGACTCAAGGCTGACAGGAGAAAAACAGTCTGCCTGAAAAGAAAATCAACAAATGTGGCTTATCTGAATCTGACTCCCCCATTTGGCCTCGAAGCAGGCCGACATCAAATTTCTCTTGGGATATGTGTAAACTAAAGAAAAGCTTTGTCTATCACAACCCAGTTTATCAGATCTGTGCCGGCTGATGCCAACATCTTATCAGGACTAAGGTCTATCTGGAAGTGCTTCATGGACAAATCTCACCGTCTTGCCATCAAATACACATGTAATGTGTTTATAAATGTGCTGGTAGAGGTTTTTGATGTTTTAAATCATGTTCTGATAATAGGACATGATGTGAAGAGATCTTTTGTAATACCACTATCCTCTCCTCATGGCCTTTTATATATCTAAAAAGTATTCTGAAAAAGGATAAGGGACCGCGCTCCAACAGCAGTAATGTGCACCCCACCCATCTTTTGGACGACTGTACGAATATAATCTCACTGTATTTCAGAACAATGATAATAAAACTTATTCTGATTCAATATATGAAGATTTACTTTAATATTCATTTTAATTTGTAAAATACAATTTACGTGTTCACTCATTTTGTTGTAAAACAAAAATGAAATTATGTTCTGTGCAGTGGTGCAAACAGCTAGAGAACCTTCATTTTCTGTCAAATGTAAACACGCAGCGCCTGATGGCGGCTGCAATCAGCTAAAGAAGCTGAAAGTTATTTCTTAAAGCTAAATGAAACAGAACACTAAAGATAATGCAAAATGCCAGTAACAGTAGGTAAAGGTTAAAAGTAGCAAGAAGCTAAATGTAGCAAGTGTCTTGCTAAAACTAGTAATCAGCTGACTAAATGTTAAAGTAGCAATGCACCAGCTAAATTTAGCAGTACTTTAATAAAAGCTAAAATTTTAAAAGGCAAAAAGTAGCAACAAGGCTAAGTTGAAAGTAGAAAAATGGTAGCAGAAGGGTAGATGCATATAAAATGCAAAAGGCCGACTAGAGGCCACACATAACTGAATAGTAGCTAAAAGTAGCAATAGGCTAAATATAAGCAAAAATAAGGAAAGTAATAGTTAAATGTAGCAAAGGTCTAGCTAGTAGCATAGAAAAAGGCTACATCTTAAAGCAATAGTTGCACAATGTTAGCTAAAAGTAGCAGAATAGTAGCTAAAAGCTAACGTTACAAATTATGTTGAAGTAGTTAAACCTCAAAAAGTATGAAGAAATTAAAAACAGTTTTACAAATTCTGAATCATCGCGATGAATGTTTTATTTTTTTTTTTAAGTCAGGGTTAGTTAGCTGCTTTACTACCACAAACACAAATGTTACAGCCTAACAGAGTTTTTTTTTAATCTGCATGGTCATCGGCACCGGTGTGTGACCCGGCTGTTTTCACCCAACATCTCCTTGTAGCCCTGAGCTCTACAACAAATATAAACGTGAGCTTCATTCGCACATCACCTGTGGTCCGAGTGAATCATGTTTGTTTTGTCCCAGCAGTATGACTACGAGTACGATGAACACGGAGAGAGGGTGATCCTGGGAAAGGGCACGTTCGGAGTCGTGTACGCCGGCCGGGACCTCAGCAACCAGGTCCGACTGGCCATCAAAGAAATACCAGAGCGAGACAGCAGGTCAGAAACAGAATCATAGTGTTTATTTCACAAACGTCTCATGTTATTTTTCTTTGCTGCTGTTCCAGCAAGGGGTGCTGTAAAGATCGTGCTGTGGTGCCTAAATTAAACTCAGATGTTACATTTGCTTATCTAAACGTCTGACTTAGTGCTGTGGGTTCACGGTTATGGAAAGAGCTGTCTCTGTGCGTCCACCCTCGAGACGTTTGACATTTCAGCAGCTCCGACACGTCTTGTTGTTGCTCTGTAAGCAGAAACTGAGTTGTGTTCTGAACAAGTGTCTCGGCTGTTGAAGTCTGATCTCGTTCAGCGTTTCTGCTCAGAACCATTAGGTGAAGTGCTGCCTTTCTCCGACTGAGAGTGCCAACAACAACAACAACAAAAAGGATTAGCAGTGCCCCTGGTGGTGTCTGGCTTTCAGCAAACTGCTCGACTGACTGTTTGCAAAGAGCTCCTTTACTCCCGTCACTGTCTCCACTCCCGAGCACTCGCCCCCTCGCAGCTCCACCTCCTCGTCTGAGACGGCGAGGCTCTCCCGGGCCGAGACGGCTCTGTTGCCACACTTTGTTCCGGTAATCGCATCAGAGAGTCACCGCTCGGCTGCGAAGAATGTGCAGAACTCTGCGTGAATAATTCATAGGAGGGCTGAAATGTGGAGATGGGGGTGATTCATGCAGGGAGCCGAGCGCGAGGAGAAATGGCTGACAGGCGTTCCTTCAGCACACAGGGACCCTTTGTTCTGCTCAGATACCAGGAGCCGCTCTCTGTTCTGACTCGGCTGAGTCGATTTTAGGTGCCTGGTTGTATTTTTCCTTCTTCTGTCACCTCAAGGAAAAAGCACAGTGACATCTCTGTAAAACAAGCTCTGCCCAGCAGGTTGCACACCTGGAGCCAGGTGTTCAGTCTGAAAACTGTTCACTGTGTGAACGCTGAGTCAGCGTCGTGGTTTCTCTGTTTACAGTTTATTTTTACAACCAGACTACTCCCCAGCTTTGTGTTTTTTTTTTTTTTTTTCATTCTAGCATCAAAAAGTTTAGCTCATTCAGCAGATGGCTGCTGTGACGCTGGGTTTTTGTAAATTTTATATTTGTTTTATAACATAATGAGCTTGTAAAGTTAAAAAACAAGGCCCTGAACCCCCACCATCTCCTCCCCCTGAGTGCCCTAGATGGCAACTCTGCTCCACACTTAATGTAATTCAATTTTTCCAAATGTGATTCAATTTTTTCCCACATGAAATTCCATTTTATCAAATGCAATTCTGGCCACTTCTGCTTTGGCCACTTCCGCTTCGGCCACTTCCGCTTTGGCCACTTCCGCTTTGGCCACTTCTGCTTTTGCCTAATGCAATTTCGTTTTTTCAAATGCGATTCCAGCCACTTCTGCTTCGGCCACTTCCTCTTCGGCCACTTCCGCTTTGGCCACTTCCGCTTTGGCCACTTCCGCTTCGGCCACTTCCGCTTTGGCCACTTCTGCTTTGGCCACTTCTGCTTTTGCCTAATGCAATTTCGTTTTTTCAAATGCGATTCCAGCCACTTCTGCTTCGGTCATGTCTGCTTTGGCCACTTCCACTTTGGCTTAATGTAATTCTGTTTTTTCAAATACTGTAATGTAAATTTACATCTCACAGCCACCACAGCATCCAGGGTAAAAACAATTGACAAGTCTTCATGCTAGTTAGTTTGCTGTGGCGAGCCCTGAAGAAGGGAGCAGCCGAAAGAAGAAGAAAAAGAAAACATTAAATCCAAGTTTTAGTTACGTCTGTTTTTTAGGTCAGCGGATGTAGATATTGGAATTTCAAGCAAAAAATAAATAAATAAACTATTCAAAAGTAACTGGTGATTTTTTTTTTTAACTTTTTTTTTTTTACTCAGATACTCTCAGCCGCTTCACGAGGAAATCGCCCTTCACAAACACTTGAAGCACAAGAACATTGTCCAGTACCTGGGCTCCATCAGCGAAAACGGCTTCATAAAGATCTTCATGGAACAGGTTCCAGGAGGTGAGACTCCTGAGCTCACCCTTTAGAAAACAACCTGACGGCTCACGTTCAAATAAAATCAGTTAAAATCTTTGGGGCACCATTTGTAAAGTTACAAAGTCAAAAATTAACAACAATGTTTTGGTTTATTTAACTTTTAATAAAAAAATTAAAAAAGTTTTTTTGTTCATAAGTATTTAGGTTACAAACTAAATACTTGCATGATAAATAGTTAGCCAATTAAATATTTAGTTTAGAGATAATTAAATGTTTAGCTTAGAAATTAAATATTTAGCTTGGAAATTAAATATTTAGTTTGGAAATTAAATATTTAATTTACACCTAAATATTTAGTTAGTAAACTAAACCAAATATTGAGTTTACAAACTAAACATTTAACTTGCAAGTTAATTATTTAGTTTGTAAACCAAATATTTAGCTTGTAAATTAAATATTTAGTTTGGAAATTAAATATTTTAATTTACACCTAAATATTTAGTTAGTAAACTAAACCAAATATCGAGTTTACAAACTAAATATTTAACTTGCAAGTTAATTATTTTGTTTGTAAACCAAATATTTAGCTTGTAAATTAAATATTTAGTATGGAACCATGACATTTATAAACGTATGACTAACAAGGTGAAAATATGATTTTGAAAGAAAAAAAATTCTTATGAAAGGCTAAATAAACCAAAACATTGCAGTTAGTTTTTGACAGTATAACTTTACAATTGGCACCCCATAAAAAAACAACACAAAGCGTTTAACTTGTACGTTGGATCGGTTGTTATTGTTCATGATTTTGTTATGATCCCAAATAGAGATTTAAAAGACAATCCTCTTATCTTCAGGTTCATAATTGACCTCCTCTGCTTGTGTACGCACACATTGATCAGCGTTTGATGCTGATCTTGGGTCAAAGTGAGTGCTGATCGTTGTACTTTGTCCCGATGTGTTCAGGGAGTCTGTCGGCGCTGCTGAGGTCTAAATGGGGCCCCCTGAAAAACAACGAGCCCACCATCGGCTTCTACACGCGGCAGATCCTGGAGGGGCTCAAATATCTGCACGACAACCAGATCGCACACCGAGACATCAAGGTGCCGCTTTTGTCCTGTTCACAACCGATTCTATTCATGAATTCTTCTCGTGGCGTTTTAGCGTTTCTTGGTCGATCAGTTTAGCTCCAGCTCTGTTTTTTTTTTTTTTTAATCACCTTTGACAAACACTGATCTCAATCTGGGTCAGTGACCTTCTTCCTGCTCATTCAAACGTTGGAGCGTTGTGCTCAGAATAATTAGCAGAGTAAATGTGAGTCGCTTTGTTATGGTTGGACGCTCCCCTCGTTCTTTTTGTAACCGTTTACGACCTCTTCACATCATCAGAACCAGACTTCTGCAGCAACCAGAGCGTCACTGATGGGTTTTTTTCTGTCCGCAGGGTGATAATGTCCTCATTAACACCTACAGTGGTGTCCTGAAGATATCAGATTTTGGCACATCCAAAAGACTGGCTGGAATTAACCCCTGCACCGAAACCTTCACAGGTACTGACCCACTTCCCATGTCCCTCTCTGAATGAGAAAACTCCTCCGCGGGATGGAGAAGTCTCACATTCCCGGTATTCTTTCACGTAGACCGACTGGGGGGAGTGAACTTTGCTAACCTCATGCAGAAACGTGTTCTCTCTCCACCCCCGTTTCGAAGCATTAATCCAGTCTTGTGGGTGACATCTTTAAAAAAGCATGCTGTTGCTGTTCAGGGACTCTGGGTTTGAGTCTGCGGTCAGGGCAGGTAGGTGTGTGGCCCAGTGGTGTCAACACAAACACTGCCAAGTGTGGCTCAGTCAGTCATGAGGTCTCTGTCTGACTTCATGAGGCAGGCCGATCTGACTGCTGATTGGAGCAGACGGGGACTTACCCTGAAAGGTGGGGCTCTTTCAGGAAACTGGGTTACTCCTTTACGTAGCCCACGCCTGCCAAAAAGAAATGCCTCAGTGCCTGTTTTTAGTTTATTGCACAGACTTCTTAACACAGCTAATAAGCAGCCAGGAGGTCAGGAATAGAACAAAGGACTCCTTTCAGGGGAGCTCAGAAGGTTTCTTCAGGGTCGGATTAGACACATTTAGCTGTTCCTTACACAAGGTCATAACCTGATTGGTTGTTTTCAGGAGGTGCCATCACCTCAGAGATGAGTGCATTTGTGAGTAGGACATTTACATCAGTGTTTTCCTCCAACACAGACGCTGCTTGTTTTACCTGTGGTACCTTCTGTACTTTGGTTTTTGATCATCTAGGCATCAAAGTTCATGCTCAATCATCCAGGTACAAAATCCTGTAATGGTCAGTCAGGTCATCTGGACAGTTTCTATTTTGTGGAAAGACGTTTCGCCCTCTATCCAGAGGGCTTCATCAGTCTGAGGAGTCCGAAGTAAACCGTGGCCCCCATTAAGCAGTGCACTCCTTTAGTGGGCCAGCCAGTTTGCTGCAGGTGATGATGGGTTCTGGGGGCTATCCTGTCCTCCATCATCTCCTCCCTGGCCGGCAGCCACAGCCAAAGTGGTTCAAGACATCTAAGTTCATGCTCAATCATCCAGGTACAAAATCCAATAATGGTCAGTCTGGTCATCTGGACAGTTTTTTTTTTTAATTTGTGGAAAGACGTTTCGCCCTCTATCCAGAGGGCTTCCTCTAGGCCAGGGGTCTGCAACCTGTGTCTCTTTGGTCCCTCTGCAGAGGCTCTTTCAAGCTTTGACCAAAACTGACATAAAACTGAATCTTATTGGTTGTTGTAGCAACAACAACAACAACAAAAGGATTAGTTCAAACTGTATTCCCATAATTTATTTTGCAAATACGTGAACAATGGAGCGAGTACAAGGAGTAAAACATACTTTAACTTGATGCATTATTTCTTTATATAAAGAACTGGCTGCATAGTTTATATATTTTTTTTTGTTTAAAAAATGGTAAAAACTTATCCCCCCCCCCCCACCCTCTCCCCTTATTTACAAGAATCTGGTATTTTTCATAGAAGGCAGTGCTCATCAAGTTACTGCTTTTGAATTAAATCCGCACACAAAACAAAGCTAGAAGTCAAAAGTAACTTTTACACAGTTATGTTCCAGTAATGTTGACAGTTTTTCTGTTTTCCAGGCACGTTGCAATATATGGCTCCTGAAATTATTGACAAGGGTCCGCGGGGATACGGAAAACCAGCAGACATCTGGTCCCTGGGCTGCACCATCATAGAAATGGCAACTGGTAAACCACCTTTCTATGAACTCGGAGAACCACAAGCTGCCATGTTCAAGGTGAGAGATGTTCTGCAACTTGTCCCACAAATAAAATTTTAGCTGACAGATCAACTGTGCCCATGAGCAGCTGCCACTGATCATATTCATGTTAGTGCGTGTAAAAAACCCGCAGTACTTGGGGTTTGTAACTCAGTATTTACTGTATTGGTTTTAAAATATCACCTGAACACCATCAAGTTTGCTTTAAATCTT
Organism: Simpsonichthys santanae; assembly: GCA_031762415.1. Classification (NCBI taxonomy): domain Eukaryota; kingdom Metazoa; phylum Chordata; class Actinopteri; order Cyprinodontiformes; family Rivulidae; genus Simpsonichthys; species Simpsonichthys santanae. Next base: position 26,890,263 of record JARVLU010000179.1, read on the forward strand.
AGTAAAACATAAGAATAAGGGACTGGTTTGCAGATCAGCCTGGAGAATTTAAAATCCTGTTTTAATGTAAAAATATATATAAATACTTTAACAATAGGTTGTTGCTGGTAGTAACAACATGCAGCCAAAGTAATATTAAAAAGTCTGTTGGTTTTGAGTCAAATTATAAAGACCAATGCTCAAGTTAATGCTCGTTCTGTAATTTAAAAGGTTCTCCGAGTAGTTCGAATAGCTCTTATTTGATAAAAAATTACTTGAATTATAAAAACAAGACCATAAAATACTGTAGGTTGTTTACATCAAGGTTCATGCTCAATAATACAGGTAAAAAAAAAACAACAACAATGTTGAGCGATGTTTCGGTAGGTTTATTTTTTAGTCTTCATTACAACTGATGTACGTCATTGCCCCAGAATGCATTGCACCGGAAACGAATGACAATGGACTGACGGTGTCCTTAAGTGAAAAATATAATAACCATATACAATTTTTTTAAGTAACTAGGAGTTTTCCTGTGTCACAAACAACAATAACATGTTAAGGCCAATCTGTGCAAGTAGTCGGATATTCCTTTAAGTCAACTTGCAGGCCTAAATCCTGATTTATTTTTATCCCCTCTTTATTTTACAGATGTAATGCAGTAAAAAGTGTTTCATTCCTTCAAAACACAATGTTTTTCTTATTAATTAAAAAAAATCAAACAGATACATATTTGTTGTGAACCTTTTCCAGCCCAGCCCATCAACTTGTTTGTTCCAATCTCTTTTAGAGAAAAATGCCTTTTAGGGTGTACGTTAAGGAATTGACCAATAATATTAAATTACAAGCAAGTTTTGGGACTGACTCATCAAAATTTTGAAAGTTTAGAACATTTTTGACCCACTTTTTTTTTTAATTGAATACTGTATTTAAAGAGTTGACGAAGCCCTCACCTCCTCCTTTGTGTTGGTGTTGTACAGTATTACATTAATACGCCTGCTCAGAGCTGGATTATCCTGTCTGCCCTGCTGGCAGACAATCAGCCAGATTAATTGTAGCGAAACTGAAACGGTTCCCTGGCACTGGTCTGAAGACAAAATGAAAGCTACTTTTCTCACGTGTTTAAAGAACTTCACTCCCAGTATTGCCTGAGGAGGTGTGATGGATTTGGGAAAAAAAAAAAAAGCTGGCTGATAATGAACTGCTGTCAATCTGCTAATAAATACTGTGGTAAAAGAATTTGCAAATCTCTGCACTGGCTGTCAAAACTCAACCCTAAGAAATAAAACAACTTAATTTAACAATAATTTTTTAAATTAATGAAGTTATTATGGCTGCTGTTCTTTATTGCTCACAATAATAATACAATCGCCTCTGTCTGTCTGTTAGCAAAACATTTCATGAACCACTGGGCACATTTTATGAAACTTAATTATTGCATGTTTCTCTAATTGGTTACACTTTAGAGTCAAGACAAAAAAAAGTGGCTGCCAAACCCATTGGGTTTCACAATTTCCAACAATTTCACAAGCGTACAAAAATTACCGGTACTTTTTTTGGAGACACCCCTCACCCTATCCAAAAATGTACAAAAAAAAGGTTGACTTTTTTTTTAACCCATTTTATTATAAGAAAAGCGAAGACACAAAACTGATGCGCTTACATGAATATTGTAGCAACTTACAAGAGCTAGCAGTAAAATCGCGATGGAGTCGTACTCAACATGTTAGTTTGAACGCTTGTGAAAATGACTGTTGCTTCTGTCACGCATCCTAC
>JARVLU010000179.1:26892027-26906678 GCA_031762415.1 Simpsonichthys santanae
CCACCCCCCCCCCCCCCCCCCAACCACCTCCCACTTAAATGACAGTTCAGAGCCCGCCACTGTCCCTGCTTGCTGGTGTCTGACTCCACATGCTCCTGCCTGCACACGACTGTCTGGTTAGTTGGGCGGTCACCCCAACCACTCCTTTAGGGGCAGAGATTTTTTAAGAGTAGAGGTGGAAATGTTACTCGTATGTGATATTAAGAAGCTCGTAAGTGACTGTTGTGTTTAAAATGAGTGTTTATGTAATTATTTTCAGTTTACATATTCAATGTAAGTTTTATTCATTCGAGATAGTCAGATTTGTTCGTAACTTTAGTATTTGTGAGCCTGAGAGTTACCGAATCCAAGCCACCAATTACCAGAAGGCACCCTGTCAAAATAAGGGAGTTCCCGGATCCTGTTCCGGCAAGATCTAGCTCAAATTAAGCACCCTATTAAACCAATAAGTTTTTGTTTTAGGGGAGAATGACCAACATTACACCATAGTTTATTGGTTTGGGTTAAGTGATACTGCAATTAGATTTTAAAGAAAGTTATAAAATGTTTTTTTTTAGTGCACCATTTTATAATAATGCATGAGCCACTATTGTGTTTTTTCATTAATGTGTTTTATGTATAGCTTAAGTTAAAATGAAGAATAAATGCTTCTCATCAAGTCTTTAATGACAAGAGTGCTTTCAAACAAGACTTTTTAGCGTTTTAGCCTCTAGACAGGTTGTTCACCATTTTGCTTTATGCGTGTAGTGTTTTGTGCAGCAGCCCTAATCTGTAAAATCTGCACTGCTTTAGTCATTTATTGCTTTAAACTCATACATAATTTCAACTAAAGCCATATCAAGCCGTCACTTTATGAAAACCAAACCAGTAATCAGCTTTTGTGTGCCTGCATTGTGTTACCACCTGCAACACGATCAAGTCCAGCTGAAACTCGAAACGCCACTTTTGCACAAACATTTGTTTGAACAAAAACACGTGTGGCCTCAGGAGAGCAACCTGTACGAGCTTTTCTACGCGTCTCTTGTTTGAAACATGTATCCTGTCGGTTTACATGGCATTTTTGACGCAGATGGAAATTTTTTAGAGTTCCACTCCAGCAAGTTATTGTTTGTAACCGTGTGTAGCTCATTAAGGATTGTATATAGGTTGAAGAAATGTCTGGAAAACATTACAGCACTCATGTCGAAGCTTCTAACCATGGGATTTTCCCTTATAAAGTGATTTAATTAAAGGGCTGCAAACCTAAATAAGGTGGCAGTTTAAATATTGTTGTATTTTACAGCTTGTAGAAACCTTAAATAGAACATTTTGGAGTTACGTAAACATTTGGACCAAGACCCTTTAATTTACAGGACATATACACAACTGTATGTTATATATATATATATACAACTTTAAAGTTGTCTTAAATGATCTTTAAGAGGAGAGGTTTCTCCATGCTGATCTTGGGAAACAAATCTTAGCTTTAGTGACAAGAACTTTCCAAAGTCTTTATTGGTATGCACTTATTTTTCCCCAAGATACTACTTGGAACTGAAAAACCATGATCAAGCATTGACATGGAAACACTCTTTGTGTTCTTACTGCGTGAAACTAATAGAAAAACAAACACAAATTTGGATCATTTAATTTTTTTTACCTTGAAAGATTTGATTTAGTCTCTGTCGTTGGCAGGTGGGCATGTTTAAGATCCATCCAGAAATCCCAGAGTCCATGTCGAGGGAGGCCAAAGCCTTCATCCTGCGCTGCTTTGAGCCCGACCCGGACCGGCGTGCCACCGCCTTGGACCTGCTCACCGACGAGTTCCTCACCGTCACCAGCCGCAGGAAGAAGAGCAAGAACAGCCTCAGTAGTGAGTTCATGTCACAAAGTTGTTGCGAAAACCACTTGACTGAGCTCATTGTGTTTTCAATGGAAGTGAGAATTACGAGTTCAAACTGCTCGTGTTATTCTCATCAGACCGTAAACCCAAGAAATTTAAATTGTTTCACGCTTTCAAGTACTTGTCCATATAAGTTCAACATTATTAGATGCATTTTTTTTTCTTGTGAAAAATACTACTTTGATCTTTTTCTATTGAAAATTTAAATCCCCATCAGCGGTCATAATTGCTTTCTGTACCTTTTTAATAATAAACTTTAGGTTTTCCCCTCTTTTCCACAAAGCCCCATCATCAGGGAAAAATGATCTTCCATCCTGGTTTCTATATCATCAAACATATTGTTGATCATTAAAGAGAATAATAATGGGCTTATTATACTTCCATGTGGTATCCCGTTTTAAATGAAATATTTATTTTGTCTTTTTTCTCATCTGTATTTGTCTTTCTGATAGAAACTCTTTTATCCATTTAAACATCCGACCTGTGATGCCCATTTGTTTCCAGTTTCATAAGTAATCCCTCTCTCCACATCAAATCAGAAGCTTTAAAACAGCGGCAACACTTCCTTTATTAATCTGAGATTTTATCATTTTGTTTACAACACACAAGACTGGATCCATCGTGTTTCTTCATTTTCTAAAACCATTTTGATGATTTGACAAATACCTTTTACTTTCTATATAGTATGTTAATCTTTCCTTTACCATTTTTTTTTTCCATAATTTTGAAACGTTAGATGTTAATGCTCTCTGGTTTGGTATCATCCTTTTCTGGTTTTCGGGTTATTATGGCTTCCTTCCAGGACTCTGGTAGTTTTCCTTCCTCCCAGACTGTTATATAAAACTAAAAGAATGTCTTTTGATGACTCATTGTGATGTTTTATCATTATTAAACACATCTGATCCTTTCCTGGTGCAGATATGTCACCTTTTGGACGTGCTCGATTTAATTCTGCTTTACTGAATGGTATATTTAATAAATCACTTTCACCTTCCTCTTCTAAGAACTCTATATTCTATATGATGGTTTTTCTCTCTTCCTCTTTTTTCCTTCTTCGCTAATATTGTTTGAACTATGAATTTTAGTAAAAGCTTTTGCCATCATTTCTACTTTTTTCTTATGTTTAACTGCCGTTACTTCTTCATCATGCAAAACTGTATATCCATATTCTTGTCATGCTAAAAGCAGGTAAAATAATCTGGACTTGAAGCTTTTCATGAATCAGTGGAGTAGGAATTGTTTTTAATGGCAACAAATGAGCTTGATAGATGGTTTTGTTTAACAGAATGTCAAATTAGATGTTAGTTTAGATAAGAAGATTGATAAAATCTATATTTTAGAGGTGATTAAGAATCTACCACAAGCAGCCGGTTCGCTTTAAATAAATATTGGCAACATGCAAAACATTCCATAAAATGCTTTGTTTTCAATTATTATGCAATTTTCATCCGTATAAAAAAAATAATTAAAAAAAACTCTCAAATGTCCTTTAACTTTAAGACAATAACTATTTGTCAAAGGGTAATCCACCATCTTACATAACTACTGAAAAATACTGTTTATTAAAAGCCACAAGTTGTTTAGCGGTCCTACCAGCTAGCATCATCAAGACACTTATTTATATAATGATGATTCATTAACCAGTTTAATGATACGCAGAGAGCTAAGGACATTTAATCCTAAAATATCTGTATTGGGCAAATTAATCACTTACCATAATTTCCGGACTTTTAAGCGCACCTGAATATAAGCCACACCCACTAAATAAAAATAAATTGTACATATTTAGGCCGCGGGTGTCCATGATGTAACATGAGATATTTACACAGAAAGATTTTTTTCAACTTTTAATTAAATACGTACCGGTAACATACACAAATTCGTACAGTAAATTATTTTTTTGTTTGTTTTTGCTCAACAGTGCATGTAACATGGCAGGTAAAAAAATAAAATAAAATAAAAACAGCAGCCTACCAGGAATTCATTGATGGCCATCTTCACTCGTAACCTGGGAGTGCCACATTAATGCACGGTTCATATTATTTTGAGTGGCTGCAAATACTTTATTGTGTTCGCAACACACCGTGACCTGTTTGGTCATTTCATTGGTCAGATTTTTATTTTTATATATTTTTTACCTTTATTTATACAGGTAGTCTCGTTGAGTCACGAGGACCCACCCTCAAATAGAAACTTGTATTGGGCAGCAATGTGAGCGCCCGAGTGCAACGAGGCTAAATGTTTTGGCAGCATGAAGCTCGTTAGTCCGTCCAAAATAAAATAAATCCATAAATTAGTCACAGCATTGTATAAGCTGCAGAGTTCAAAGCCTGTGGGGGGGGGAAAAAAGCAGCTTATAGTCCAATAATTACGGTAATCTGAAGATTGCAGCTCCATTTATGGCTTGTTGTTTCATCCATCTTGGTTTGTTTTTTGAAAACACATCCTTCTTTCCTCTTTCTCCACACTCTTCTCATGGGGTTCACCCACAGCAGCAGCTCAGTCATGCTGCGTCACCAGTGGATCAGATTAGAAAACAGTTTGTCGTCCTGCCGATCGTGTGGTAATCTTGTTCTGTTTGTTCTGAATAAACTGCTGACGATCATTTTTCTCCTTTCTGCCCCCGTGTAGCTCCGTCCTCCGGATCAGGTGAGTTGATGTAGCATTTAGCACACACACATTTTCAGACTTATTTACCACTTGTTGGTCGGCTTTTCCAACCACGTGTCTGATTTATGAAACGTCTGCCTGCTGTGCTGCGTCTTTCAATCGCAGTTTACTTTTTTTTTTTTTAACTCCTGAACTTTCCACGTTTTCCTCTCTTTTCATGCACTTTAAACAGATGTTCAACATCAAAACATATCGAGATGCTTGAAAGTGTTTAGGATCTGCTTTATAATCTCTTAGAGTATCAAATCGTCCCCCTGAGGGCTTTAACGAGAAACATGGCCTCCAGCTAATTTGGCCAGAATCCGTCTGTGCTGCAGAAAATCCTTCACGGGTAAAAGCTAGAGTAAGATCACGTGTTGTGTTCGTCAGAGTACCTCCGCAGCATCTCCCTGCCGGTGCCGGTGGTGGTGGAGGACACCAGCAGCAGCAGCGAGTACGGCTCCGTCTCCCCGGACAACGACCTCAACACCAACCCCTTCATCTTCAAGCCCAGCGGCAAGTGCTACAGCGAGCGGGACGTCAAGGGGCCGAGGTCCCTGTTCCTCAGGTAGGACAAGAGGAAGTGAAAAACAAACGAGTCACTTTCATGTCCATGAAGCATTCACACTATTGGGATCCATTTTTCTTTTTTTCGGTGCGATTCTCGTCCCGAAGTTTTTAAGAAAACGTTCAGCTCTTTCTCCTTACAACTTTTGATGTTGGTGCAGCTTTAGCTTTTTGAAATATTTAGCCTTTTCTGCCACCTTTTTCCTCATAGTAAATGAATTGAGCTCATTTCACATCCTTCAAATCTTTAGATGTATTTATAACCTTTCACTGCTCCTTTCACATTTTGTTCTGCTTCAGCTTCTTTCAGCTTCCTTGTGCAAATTTTTAACTTTCTTCATCTGCTTTCAGCTAATTTCAGCTGTTTTCAGAGAATTTTCACTTTTATTTATGCTTCTTTCAGCCTAACAATTTTTTTCAATTAATTTCTGCTAGTTTCAGTTTTTTCAGCTACTGTTTAGCTGTTTTATGCTAATTTTAGCCTTTTCAGCTAATTCCACATTTTTTTTGCACTCATTTCAACTTTTTTAGCCTAATTCAGCAAAAATGTGCTCTCTTTCCACTTCTTGTAATTTCAGTTTATTTCTGCTTTTTAGCTACTTTTCAGTTAATTTCAGCTGTTTTCAGATAATTTCCACTTTTCTTGCTCATTTCTGCTTCTTTCAGTAAACAAGTTTTTTTTTGCTTTCTTCTGCTAATTTAAGCTTGTTCTACCTTTTCAGCTATGCTTTTTTTTAGCATATTTAGTTAATTTCAGCTGTTTTCAGATAAATTGAAGTTTTTCAGCTACATTCAGCCTAATTAACTTATTTCTGTTTATTTCAGATTGTTACACTCCTTTCAGCATTTTTCTGCTATTTCAGCTACTGTTTAGCTGTTTTGTGCTAAATTTAGCCTTTTCAGCTTATTCCACTTTTTTTTTGTAGCTCGTTTCAGCTCCTTTCACTTCCTTCTGGTAGTTTAAGCTTCTTTCTGGCTTTACAGTTTTTTTGTTGTTGTTTTTTTTAGCTAATTTCCTAATATTTGTGCTAATTTCTGCTTATTTAAACCTAATTCAGCAAATATGCGTTCTTTCTGCTTTCTTCTGCTTGTGCTTCCATTTCAACCATAACCTCAAAGCTGTAGCTGTTTTCTATACAACAGTTTGTCCACTCCTCAAATTAAATCTATTTTACTATCAAAAACAACATGAAGTGTAAAATGTGTTTTGCTGCCATTTTATTTGGATTGAACCTTTTGAACTTTTAAGATTTCCATGATTATTGTTATATTATTATTGACAAACTTGTCAAAAGTCTGACAGAAACAGTTCATTTCGCAAAAACAGAAAAAAAGTTGCTTTTTGTTTTGTTTTTGAACTGTCTTTATTCAAGGCCATCATCTTAGTGATTTTAAAAATAAATAGTTAGAAGGGCCTTCATCTCAAAGCCTCAGCCTTTGAGCACTTCAGCACTGAACTATTAATTTAATCAATCAGCAGATCTAACCTGGCAACATGAGAAATAAACTTTTAAATAAGCCCAAAGTTCTTGAATATTTGTGTCTTCTCAGCATCCCAGTGGAGAACTTTGAGGACCACAGTGCTCCTCCGTCTCCTGATGAGAAGGATACGGGCTTCTTTATGCTTCGTAAGGACAGCGAGAGGCGAGCCACCCTGCACCAAATCCTGACCGAGGACCGGGAGAAGGTTGTGGCCAACCTGATGGAGGCCCTCACGCAGGTCAGTGAAGGAAGACATCAACAAACGGTGGTTGAGTGTAGTCAGCACTTCTGTCACGTAGAAACCCACATCTCTGTCGTTGTGTTTGATCCCCAGGGCTCTGAGGAGATCAAGCTAAAGCCTCAGCACATCTCCACCCTCGTGATGAGCCTGGCGGACTTTGTGCGCATGGCCGACAGGAAAATCATCGCCAGCACGCTGTCTCAACTCAAGCTGGAGCTGGACTTTGACAGCACCGCCATCAGCCAGCTGCAGGTCGTGCTGTTCAGCTTCCAGGACGCTGTGAGTGTCAGCAAAATATTGACCATCAGGCTGACACCAAAACCAACATGTGTTTGTGAAACAGGATCACCATTTATTTATTTATTTATTTATTCATTCACTTAAAAGAAACAAAACAAATTCATCAAAAAGAAAAACATTGAATGAGAAAGGCGCAGAAAGAAGAAGAAAATTCTTATAAGATCTGCCTCTTATATAAAATAACAACAAACAATTTAGGATTGAACAATCTCCAAAGTAAAAACAAAAGCATCAGGCATGCTTCACATGGTATTATACTTTCCCAACAATTTTAACTTGATCATCTTTTTTAAACATATACATATAACTTGTTTTAGAAATATTTATGGCGATATCAAGTCAACTCCAAAGTCGTGTTCCCTGAACGCAGCGCTCCTTCAGACGGGTTCTAAATGGAGTTTTTACAAACATTTCCATTCCCTTCAGGTTATAATGACTCTCTTTAAACAAATTTTAATTGAATATTTGGGAGTAATATTTTTTATGAGCTTTATACATGACTTGTAAAATACTATGTTCAACCAAATCATCAAATTTTAATAATTTCAACTGATGAAATAATTTATTTATTGGGTGACCATAACACTACATACTAATAATTCTTATAGCTCTTTTTTGTAAAATGAAAATAGGGTTTGTAATTGTTTTGCATGTTTTTCCCCAAACTTCAATACAACAGATTAAATATGGAACAATCATTACATTATACAATATAAACAAAGCTTTGTCATTCAGAAACTCTTTTACTTTTTACAGTAATGCAATTGATTTAGCTGTTTTTATTCTTAATTTACTGACATGAGATTTCCATGTCAGCTTCTCATCAATAACGACGCCCAAAAATATTATTTCATTAACTCTATGAATTTCACTACTGTCAATTTTAAATGTGACTTTGATCATTTTCTTTCTATTACTAAATATCGTGGTTTGTTTTTTCCAAATTTAATTATTAAGCTGGAACCAGGTTTGTATTTTTACAAATTCTGCCAGTATCATCTCTAACATCCATTAAATATCGTCACCTGAACAAAAAAATTGTATCATCTGCAAATAAAACACACTTCAAAAGCCCTGACACATCAGCCAGATCATTCACATACACACACACAAAATAAACAACTTTGGTCCCAACACAGAGCCCTGAGGAACTCCATATCCGTTAACACAAAATTCAGATTTTATATTGTTTACCTGTACAAACTGTCTCCTATTATTCAAATAACTTGATATCCACTGTAGTGCTCATCCTCTAATGCCATAGGGAGAATGCTGAATCACACCGTTGCAGTTCTGTTTCTCTTTATTCTTGATATTTTGATACGTGGCTGCGTCTGCATGCTTATTATTTTTAACCAATCAAATGTCAGAATGACTTAGTGTGTGTACTGTTCACACTTTTCAAAATATTTAACTTAATTTGCCTAAAATAAATAGAAATACACAGAGATATTTCAGTCCCTTCAGCAACGTTGTTTGCTTTGAAACACTTTATTTTGGTCTTCTTTTGCTAATTATAGCCTTTAATTTGACTTTTGCTCATTTAAGCTCCTGTTTTGCTACTTTCAGTTTTAAACAAGCAGTTTGCTACTTTTATCTTTTTAATTGCATTTTGCAGTTTTACCTTGAAATTGGTGTTTTTCTTCTTTTAGCTTCTAGCGTTCTGTTTCAAGGTCTCCATTTCATTTAGCGTTCATGCTAACAGTTATGTTATTGGGCACTTCCTTAAATTTAAATTGCACCAATGAAATACCCCAGAGTCATGTGACTTCCTGTCTATTACCCATCCTGGTTTTGTAGAGGAGGTGCCTCATGAACAGTTTATTGTTGAAGCTGGCATCAGACGCAGACAGCAGCTCCTCTTCTTCCTCTTCCTGCACAGTCAGACAAATAGCTGTAAAATACTCATGAGCTGTAATAAAACAGAGGCTCTGCTGGGAGCAATGGGCTCATTTGCCGTCTCCCTCTGAAATGCAGATGAAATGACACATGAACAAATGGTTGTTTTCATGTCTGTATGGCCTCTTGCAACATATAAAACAGAAAGGAGCTCCGCTGCCTCCTGTTGGTCATGAGCGCATCAACTCAAGCCTAGATGGAGACATTTGATCTGCGGTGCATGATTAAATATCTGCAAAGAGAGCGAGGAAAAATTAACGCATTCAATGTTGTTTGCATCTTCGTGTTTCCAGGTGAACAAAGTGCTGCGAAACCACAACATCAAGCCTCACTGGATGTTTGCTCTGGACAACATCATCCGTAAAGCTGTGCAGACGGCCATCACCATCCTGGTGCCAGGTAGCATCATCAGCATCACAAACGGAGCTCTTCTAAATTAATTTAAACTGGCTCCCCCATCACCCCTCAGGGCCAAACTCACTGACGAACACAGGATCTGAACAGATGAGTCTATGATCACAGCTTTAACTAGGAACATGAGGAGAGGATAGAAGTGTGATTCTTACTCAGGTACTGATTGATTGAAGAAAACGGTGAAACAAACTGAAGCTGAGAAATGCAGTTTTAGCTGTTTTCACTGAAGTTTATTCTTCTAAATCATTCCAATGTGCTGTAATGACTGCTAATATTAACATATTAGCTGTACTAGACATTTTTATAGATTATTATTATTATCATGTGCAGTAGTCCCTTGTTTGTCACGGGGTTTAGGGAACCACGCCCCCGTGATAAGTGAAAAACCGTGAAGTAGGGTTACTGTAATCAAAGTTCAAATTTCACGCCCGACCTCCCACCTTCTGTGTAAATAAACAATTAATTTAAATACTGTAATATTTTAAATAAACAAATTGTAAAGAAGTGCAGCTGGACCGCAAAGGGTTAACCCTTCACGCAGCTGATGCAGCTGCAGCAGAAATGTGGGCGTGGCAGACAGCCGCAGGCGGCAGAGAGCGGAGATCATGACAGGCTGCAGGAGGGAGCTTCTCTCTGCACCTGGTGGTGCACAACACAACACCAGCGAGCCTTTTTATTTTTAACTGACACTGAAGAGTTTAAATCAGATCTCGCTGGTTTTTGGAAGAAAAAACGTAACTTACGTGAAATCACTCATGCGCGTGGCTGCAGTCTATAGTTTTCTGCACAAATGAACAAACAGTAACATAGGAGAGTGCTGTTTGTGCTGCTCCCCCCTTTTTTTAACATGCAGGAGCAAACCAACCACATCCTTGGTCCAAACCAACGTCCGTGCATCCACCCTTTTAGATGTACCTGTTTTCATGCTTGAGGCTGCATGTGCGTGTTGTTGAACTACAGCGGGTTCAGCTAGCACAGCATTACGGAGTAAACAAATATTTTCCACAACAAACACCAGAAAAGTTGAAACATTTCCAGAAATCGTTCACGTGTGAAAAAAATCTACTAAACATTTTCAAGAAAAGTTTTGTTAATCTGGTAGAATGTATGGATTGTTTATTTTATTTATTTATTTATTTATTTATTTATTATCATTACAGTTTTTAATTATTATTATTTTAGTTTGGGTTTTATTTTTAATTTGTTTTAATTGTCTTTTTGTTTGTGGATGTTTGTTCTTGTTTAACTTTTTTCCTTGTTTGTTTGTTTTGATTAGACTTTTGTTTTGTTTTTTATGTCTAGGTTTATTTATTTTTGTTCTTTGGATTTTTTTTTTTGTTGTTGTTTATTTTGGTTTGTTTTTTTATTTTGTTTTAGTGTGATTTTTTGTTCATTTTGATGTTTTATTTTTCCTTTAAAGTGTTTTTTTCCTCTTTTTTTGGTGTTTAGTTCATTTTTTTGTTTTGTTTATTTTAGTTATTGTTTGTTGTTGTTGTTGTTGTTGTTTTGTTTGTTCTTGTTTGCGTTTTTCCCATTGTTTTGGTTAGATTTTTGTTTTGTGTTATGTCTGGCGTTCTTTTTATGTCTGGGGTTTTTTATTTTATTTTTTATGTTTTTTGTTCTTTGGACTTTTTCATTGTTTTTTTTATTTGGTTTTGATCCATTTATTGTTCATTTTGATGTTTTGTTTTTCCTTTGAGTCATTTTTTCTTGTTGGTGTTTTCATTCTTTGGTTGTTGTTTGTTTATTTTGTTGTTGTTTTGTTTGTTGTGAACACGACCATCACGTTGTGCTCTGCTTCCAGAGCTGAGGCCTCACTTCAGCCTGGCCTCAGAAAGCGACCCGGCCGATCAGGAGGATCTCGACGACGACGCCGAGCCCTGCAGGAACTCCGCCCACCACAGTCGAGCGCCCGCCGTCGCCGCTCACGACGACACCGTCGCCACCTCAGGAGTCAGCACCCTGAGCTCCACCGTGTCCCACGAATCCCACAATGCCCAGCGCTCCGTGAGCATGGAGCTGGGCAGGATGAAGCTGGAAACCAACAGGTCGGTTGAATCTCTTCATCGTTCTTGAGCAGGAATGAGCAGAGAGCGTGTGAAATAAAATGCTGTTTGTGTTTTGATCCCTTCGTTTGACTCCAGGCTGCTGGAGGAGCTGCTGCAGAAGGAGAAGGAGTATCAGACCATCTTGCAACAAGTGCTGGAGGAAAGAGAGCAAGAAATCAGATTGATGAAGATGCGATCAGAGCGCGCAGGTCTGCACCTTTTATTTAAATAAAACGTATCTTTTCTCCGTGTTTGTAAAAACCATCGCAGCTTCCAGTCTTCCATTGATTAAATAAGATCATTTCTGCTTCTTTCAGCCTAATTAACTTTTTCTGCTAATTTCAGCTTGTTATGCTCCTTTAAGCTTATTTCTGCAAGTTTCAACTTTTGCTACTATTTCATCTACTATTTAGCAGTTGTATGCTAATTTTAGCTTTTTCAGCTAATTCAACCTTTTTTTCTGCTCATTTCAGCTCCTTCAGCTTTCTTCTGGTAGTTTAAGCTTCTTTTGCCTTTTCAGCTACTTCTTGGAATTTTTCACAGATTTCCTATTTGTGCTCATTTATGCTTATTTAAACTTAATTCAGCAAATATGTGTTCTTTCTGCTTTCTTCTGTTAATTTCAGCTTGTTCTTCCATTTCAGCATGTTTTTTTGTTAATTGTAGCTGTTGTTCAGCAAGTTCTTCTCCAATAAACAGTCACACTGCATTTTTGCAGAAAATGCTATTTCTCTAGTTATAAATACTTGTAAATATTTGGCAGTTTTTGCCCAACATGTTTTTTATATTTCAGTGTAATGTGTTGATAATTAAGGCTTTGTTTAGATCTTCTTGGTTTGGACAAAGCAGGAACTTTATTTATTCCAGGCGTAAAATATTTTTTAATCACAGTCCACGTGTTCTTGGAGCCTCCTTCAGGACCTGCAGTTAAAGTTTCAGCCCCGTGGTTTTACCTCTGCACAGTTTTTATTTTTTGTAACTAGTCATTTATATTTCTAACTGAGTCTCCTCGTGGTGTTTTAATCCAGAAAGTCCTCCGGCATCAGTGCTCCTGCAGGAGCAGAGGAGTCCAGCTGCAGACAGACATGAAGACCCAGAGCTGAGCAGCTGGCTGAGGCTTTACGGCGCCGACCAGGACTCTATAGACCGGGTTGGTGTCGGCTGGGGCCATCCTGTGGGAACTTTTATATTTAAACCACAAAGAGGATGAAGCTCTTTACAAGTGATTTATTCAATCTAAATCAATTAACTTTGTACTTTGAGTACTTTAACTTGTCTCTGTGTTCTCTCCAGATACTGAACGAGGAGTACACGTTGGACGACATCCTGCTTTATGTGACGAGAGACGATCTGAAGAGTTTAAGACTGAGGTAACACAACTTTTTTATTATTATTAATGTATTATACACGATGTGAGGAGCACGTTCACTTGTGTTTTCACGTGCACACAAGCTGTGAGCGCTGCCTGTTGCAGAAAGTTATTTTTTGTTTTATTTTTCCTGATTTTTTACAAACTTTACACTTAGGTTGTTTTCACAGGCGTCCAATGGACATTTTAATCGTAGAGGGCGGCGCCGATAAACAATAGAAACTAATATTTATTATTATCTATTTATTTATTTGTGCTTGTTCTTTGAGGTTTTTGTCAGACTAGTAAGCACCTTACAATTAAAGAATAAAATTAAAACTCACCAAGTTCTCCATTAATTGGAAACATCAGCGCCACCCAGTGGTCACATTTTTATAAAATGCAGGATTGAAGGCATTGTTTGGTTTACAAATTAAGCCCTGGTTACAATACAATGATTAAAATGTAACATTTTAACCATTTTTTGAATAAAATTGTTAATTTTTAAAACATTTTAACCTAGAGGCCTCTCTTCTTTGCTGAACCTGTCAGGGGCGGGGTCCTGTGCAGACTGTGGAAGGCCATCACGGACTACAGGCGGAGGCCGACATGAAGCCCCAGGTGGAACCGAACTGTCGGAGAAGCAGGACGCGCTCTGTCTTACCTCAGTGCTTACAGGAACAAGACTGTCAGGAGATAGAAACAAGCCATGAGCGCAGCTCCAACCGCACAACGACCTCCACGAGTGTTTTATAAGTTTAAAACGAGGATTTTCGAACAATTCCTAAGAAGTGCCACTAGTTTTGTTATAGCTTTTTGTTACAGATGTTCAAAGTATATTTGATGGTCAAAACAAAAACCATGATACACGTTATGAAATGGAAACAAGATGTTTTGTTTTATGAAAAATGATAATAATAATGAGAACTGACCGTTTTCTAATAAGCCTGAGATACAAAATACTACATTTGAATTTTTTTTACTAGTAGTATTTTTATCGTCACTACTTTATTAAAATTTATATAATTTATTTTTTGTTCGTTTTTATTTGTTTTTATTTCACTTCCATTTTCACTTTTATTTAAATGTGGTTTCTTTCTTACACATTTCCTTTTACATTTTGAAATTTTACTGCTAGGAATATTTTTTTCATGTAAATATTATACATTTCCTTGTGAATGACCAGCTTATGTACCGTAAAGAAGGCATTTGGTAAACATGGTAACGTCTTCATGTCTGTCATGAAATTCATGGACATAATTATTGTATATAGTAGTATTTTCTAGTCTCACAAATTATAAAATATATTTAGAAGTGATTACATCATCAGATCATTTGTTGTTGTACACTGACAAAGAGATTTATCTTGACTTTGACTCTTCAGTGAGATAAATGTGAAAATGAGAAATGCAAACGCTCTCATGGCCGAGCCCGTTTTTAACCATTTACTCAGAAATGGGAGACATAATCATGAAGATCCTTTTTTATTATTATAAAATCTTCAAAGGTTTTTTTTTTTTTTTTTTTGTGTGTGTCCTTGTTTAAATAAAAATGTTCACGTTGAAACTGATATTTGTGTGGAAGTTGTTCTACAGATCACCATATAAAGTTAAAGCGTTAATTTGAAGATAAAACAGCTGGATAATTCAGCATAAAAAAGTTACTATGAGAGTTGTGGTGTTTTGTGTGTGAATGCTCATTGTTTTCATGTTCATAGCTACGTTTACCTGTTTTGAAGATTCATATATTAAACGTTTAGCTCGTTCATGACATTACAGCTAAGACATCAGATTTTCGTACTGTTCCTGGGGGGGGGGGGGG
>JARVLU010000179.1:26912088-26925606 GCA_031762415.1 Simpsonichthys santanae
CTGCCTATTATCAGCGATAATAACGATAATAACGTACCTTTAAACCTACTAGGAGGTAGGTGGGACAGTTTCACCGCGGGGATGATAATTTGTAAATGAGTCCTCGAGGCTCAATGGGATTAACCTGCCTAAATAAAGGTTAATAACGGCCATTTAATGGACTGATAACATCCGAAGCCGCTCGTTGACGAAAGCTTTGTAAGCTCAATCATCCAGGTAGATAACCACAAAAATGGTTAAATCATATGAACTGGGCCAGTTTCTTCAAGTTAAATAACTGGAAGAAGCACCATTGTGTTGAACACGTGAAGAAAATTTAACGACACAACAAAAAAGGGGATTTAAAGATTGACAAAACCCCAAAGTTGAACATCTAACATCTAATCTAACATGGTTGCCTTACAGCAAGAAGGCCGTGGGTCCTTTCTGTGTGGAGTTTGAATGTTCTCGTGTTTGTCCAGGTTTCCTCCCACAGTCAAACATGCGTGTCGGGCTTCCTTCAGGCACGTTTCATGTGTTTTAACATGGTCAGTTGTACAAAACTTACGTAGCTTTAACAGAAAGTCTGTGAAAATACATCAGTGTTTGAATGTATTTTATTTAAAAGAGGACCGTGCACATTAATGAAACATGAGCACAACATGCAGGTTGATGGTACAAGTTAAAAAAAATAATTTCAGCAGATAAATGACAATGCGATTGTAAACATTGGTCTTTTTTCATTAGTCAGATCCTGTATAAAAATTAATAAATGCTGTAAGAGGTGCAGTTAAGACGCTGTCTGGTGACACATCTGATTATTTAACAACCATTTTTTCATATAAATGCAACAGTTGGCAGGATGTAGTGCTTCTAAGACACCAGTCCTGGTTGTTTTGTGCTAAATTAATGTTTATGTTATGATCATGAATATGTTGTTGGCTTTAATAAATCTGGTCTTTAAGAGAAAAACACCTGTTTTTCTGACATTTTAATGATAAACTCTATAAAATGTATTTAAAAGCAAAGATGGTGTCAGCACAGAAATCAGGTTACATTGACTGAATTTGTTGTCGCTCATGTATATTTTCCGTGCGCTGCAGGCGACCCATGTGGGGCTGCTGAAGGTCAGCGGTCTCCTGGAGGGCGTCTACACGTTCCAGATGACGGTCACCGACACGGCGGGACAGAAGAGCTCGGACAACGTCTCCATCACTGTTCTGGCACCGAAGCACCAAGCAGAAGGTTAAAGGCCCGCCAGAACTCGTTCCTTTGTTTTTGTGTGAGCGCTGGTGAAGCGTTCACTCGCTGTGACCCATTTTTCTTCGTATGTTCCTCAGCGCTTCTCATCCTGCAGTTTTTAAGCTATTCCAACAAATCTTATCAAAACGTTCAGCTCAGGACAATCCCATCATGTTTGGTATTGGTGCAACTTTAGCTTTTTGAAATATTTAGCCTTTTCTGCCATTTTTATTCTTCATAGAAAAGGAATTGAGCTCATTTTACATCTTTCAAATCTTTAGATCTGTTTACAGCTTTTTACTGCTCCTTTCACTTTTTGTTCTGCTTCAGCTTCTTTCAGCTTCCATGTGCAAATTGAACCTTTTTCAGCTACTTTCAGCTGTTTTGTGCTCCTTTTAGATTATTTCCGTTAACTACAGCATTTTTGAGTTTCTTCTAACTTCTCATTTCTGCTTATGCTCCTTTCAATTAGTTCAGCTTTAGCTGTTTTTATGTTAATTTAAGCTTTTTCAGCTAATTCCACACATTTTTGCATTAATCTAAACTTTTTTCATCCTAATTCTGCAAAGATGTGCTCTCTCCACTTCCTTCTTGTAATTTCAGCTTCTATTTATTCAGAGTTTTCACTTTTTTGTGCTCATTTTACTTCAGCCTTTTGTTTCTGCTTTATTATGCTAATTGAAGCTTGTTCCACATTTCAGAAACCTTTTTAGCTAATTTTAGCTGTTTTCAGAAAAAAAAATCAAGTTTTTCGTGGTAATCTCTGCTAATTTCAACCTAATTACGGTAACTTCTTTATGTTAATTTCAGCTTTCAGCTTTTTCTGCTACTTTAAGGTTTTCTGCTATTTCAGCTAGTTTTTAGCTGTTTTTGTGCTAAATTGAGCTTTTTCATATAATTCTTTTTTGTTGTTGATGTTTTTTTGGGGCTCCTTTCAGCTCTTTCAATTGCCTTCTGGTAGTTTAAGCTTCTTTCTGCCCTTTCGGCTACTTTTCAGCTTTATTTTATTTTTTTGCTAATTTAAGCTTGTTCTTCCATTTCAGCTATATTTCAGCATGTTTTTCAGCAAGTTCTTCAGCAATAAGCATTCACACTGTATTTTTGCAGGAAATTCAATTTCTTTACTTTATTATTGTTTTGCCTTTATTTTGTTGCCATAGATTATTTAGTGATTGATTGATAGTTTTGTATTTCGGCTGTGCCTTTCGCATTGATCACTCCCCCGCTGTAACAGAAGGTGTGTGTTGTGTGTCGTCAGTGTGCACCGGTATCTGCTCCAACTATCAGTTCAAGTGTGACGACGGCTGCTGCATCGACATCTCCTACGCCTGTGACGGGAGGCAGCACTGTCCGGACCGCTCCGATGAGGACTTTTGCACAAACTGTATGATTTTTAAAAAAAATTAAAAAAAATTAAAACCACGATGTACATTTTAAAACTTCCTCCCTGGTTGATCGTATGTTGTGTTCTTGTAGTTGACAGCAGCAGGAAGTCTGTGACCCATCCTGCGGTCCCTCAGAAGCCTGCATCTCAGACGGAGCGGGCCAAGGACCCCCCCGGGGTCCCCCCTGGGATACCCGCTGGATCCAGAAAAACTGTCACATCAGCAGTAGACAGGAGCCAGGCTGCTCCTCCACCAGGCCCTCATGATCAGGAGGCTTCTGTAGGCCAAGGTAAGGTGCTTCTGCTGCAGAGTGGGAGCTCTGAATGAATTATTTTTGTTGAGTCATGAAAGAGCAGCAACGTTAAAAAAAAAAAACATTAAAATGCTTCAGAGTGTGCTGATGATAAATAAAGTGATTGTTCCAGATGTGCAGTTCAGTTTACCTCTGCAAACGTCCATCATCTTCACCCGCTTCTTCCTTTTCGGGTCGAGGGGGGTCGCGTCACTGTGCGCGAGACGGATTGAATCAACCCACTGCTCGCTGAGAGGCAGCAGCTCTAGCAGCTGCACCACCGCGCCGCCCTCTGCAAACGTTCGCAGCGTAATCTGACCCTGAGCCATCAGGGCAGCGTCTCTTTGTGACGAGTCCGAGCGTCGAAGCAGAGGAGCTGCCACCGAGCACGACATGCTGGCAGAGCCGCAGGCCGCTCAGTGAGAACGCAGATCTCTGCCTGCGTCTCCTCTGAGAGGCTGAACAAAGCTCCTCTGTCTTCCACCCCGCCATCCGATCCTGGAGTCAGACGAGACCAGCCACAAAGCCCCTTCACCCACAGCTAATGGACCCTGAGTGTTACGGACCAGCAGGTCGAATGAAGCTAAAACTGTTGGAGTAATGAGTTCTATCACTGACTTTAACTATTTTTAGATGAATTCAATCTAACCGTGTGCCCAACAATAAAACATGCATGAAGGCCCCATCAGTTGATACAATGTTCAGATCAAAGCTGTGATTTCCTACAGGATCAGTGGTACCTGAAGGGAGCAGCGGGCAGGACTCGCATGAGAAGAACAACGAGCAGCTCAGATAACTCTAACATAAAGTAAACATGTTCGTAAATGAGAACTGGTTCTCCAATATTTCACCTGCTAAAACGAAAGTAAAACAAATAAAATAAAAAATGTAAATAAATCAAATTCAAACATAGCAACAGAAAATAAACAGCCTCATTCCCTGAAGGAACAAATCACTCATCGCCTTTCACCCCAGACTCAGATCATCTTTTGTTGAGAAACGATTGAGTTGTAGCCATTTACGTCTTGTCGACTGTGCGGCCATCGTTGGTTGTGTTGACTGATGAACGTCCAGTGATTATTTAACAAGTCAGGTCCTCTGGACAGATTCTTCTTTGTTGAAACGTTTCGTCTTTTATCCTAAAGACTTCTTCAGTCTGAGGAGCTGCAACAAACTCAGCATCACCTTATAATGGATAAACCAGCTGTTCACATGATATCAGCCTAATGACAGATCGTTAATGACCTGATGGTTGTTTGCTCTTCACAGAGGTCTGAGTGATACTACCACTAACAGCATTGTAAGAGGGGGACAGTTGGACATGGAAGTCTCTGTCCGTTTAATGATGGACTGTTTCCCTTCACAAAGATGGCCTCCTTCTCTCCTCTCTCAAGCCAACGTTCCTCTCTAGGCCTGTCACGATAAACGATAAATCAATTAATCGCATGATAAATGAAAATATCGACCTCATTTTTATTCATCGGCTTTATCGTTTCTTCGTGTCGCTCGTTCTACTGAAGACAATGGATGACAAAAGGCTCAACTCCGGTCTCTTCACTGACCCCTCCCTTTCTCTTTTCGCTTTAAAATCTGTTTTAACCATCCAAAATTGCGTTTTTGGATGGTTAAAAGCAGCTAAGCTGAGAAGCTAAGCTACGAGCTAAGCTAACAGGCCAACCTCAGGAATAAACCTCCGTTTTGTCGAAGCTCCAAAATTCATAGTTGAAAGTCGTGCCTTCGTGTAAAAAGTTGTTTTTCTCTGCAAAAAGAAGCTGAGAACTTGTTTACCTCACTATCCATCCTTCGGTTCAAACAGTCTTATAATGCCATCTGGTGGTCAAAAGAAGTACTACACCCAAAACAAATTAAACATTTCTTCTTAAATTTTACAACAATTACTAATTATTGTCAAAATTCAAACAATATTATCGTTTATCGCAATAATTTCCGAGACAATGAATCGCCCAGCAACATTTGTTATTGTGACAGCTGGCCAATTCAAGGATGTGAACATCTTCATTCCTGAACGAGTGACCGCTGACCTGCAGATGATCAACCGCAGAGTCTTGGCCTGATGATGTTGCTCTTCTGTGCTGGGCCATCTGTTTCGTTTCCCTCATGTAGAACTGGAAGACTGTGAGCCTCCTGCTGATGAAGTCTTCTGGATAAAAGACAAAACGTTTAAACAAAAAGAAACCGTCCAGAGGTTCCGACTTAACTTTGTATCTGGATTATTGAGCGTGAATCAGAATATTTTGACCCATTTTGACCATGACTGCCTCAGATGAGTCAGTGGGAGAGTGTGGACTCCAGAAACCATCTGAGCACCATCAAACTGGTTATGTGAAGGTGCTGTTTATAAGAGTGAGTTTGTTGTGGCTCCTCAGACTGACGAAGTCTTTTGGATAAAAGACGAAACGTTTCAACAAGAAGAAACCATTTCAAGGACCTGACAGAACTTTGTTGGATGTTAATATATTTTCTCCTGTAGATCCATGTGCGGCGGCGCCGGTTGTCGGCCCGTGTAAAGGCACCTTCCCACGGTGGTACTACGACAAAAAGGCCGGAGAATGTAAACATTTCCTGTACGGCGGTTGCCAGGGAAACCATAACAACTTCCTCCAGGAATCTGACTGCGTCAGTGAATGTATACAGAAAAGTAAGAACCCACTTCGTTCATCGTTCAGTCTAATTTTGAATCTGAACAAGAAAATCTGACATTGACGACGTATTTAGGTCCAGTTTTCAAACCACCAAGTGGAGCGGCTGCAGTCACCAAACAGACTGAGACGGGTAATTTAATCTGAACATTAAAACCTTCTGCTTAGTTTAGTGTTTTCTGATGTTTTGTGTTTTGGTTGAAGCTACGACTAAAGTCTCCAAAAGCCAAGCAGGCGGTGAGACGCCCGTCTCCAAACCATTCCCAGTTATGGGGGGACATCCAGGACCAGAGTCAGGTCAGAACCATCCATTTGTGCGCTCAAACCTTGTTTACCGTCATGCTGCTTTAATCCTAAATTCATTTTACTGGTTTGCTCACAAACTTCACATTGTTGTGGTCGTACGATTTGCTGCAGACGTCGTCCTCCTCGCTCTCTGAACCGTTTCTCTTCTTCCTCCAGGAGCGATCCTTCCTCTGGCCCTCGGCATCCTCATCACGGCTCTGCTGCTGCTCATGATCGGCTGCCGGCTCAGACTCGTCCGTCACAAACTAAAGAAAGCTCGCCCCCTCACCACCGAGGAGTCGGATTACCTCATCAACGGGATGTACCTGTAGCCCAACACAAGTCGGACCCGGACGCATCCAACTGGGGTTTTTCAGGTTTTGAGTCTTGAAATCATCTGATACTGCAGGCGGCAGGCCAATCCCTTCAGAAACATCAAAGCATTGAGTGCTCAAAGCGCGATATTGATCGTCTTCAATCGGAAATCCGATTGTGAATATAGATCTGATTTTTATTTTCTCGTTGGATACAAATGTCCCAATAATTATATTTTAGTTGTGACCAGTGGCGGCTGGTGGATTTTTCTCCAGGGGGTGCTATAACTCCAATATACACTGTACAGTATATGCACACACACACACTTTTTTTTTTTTTTCTATAAGCATATTCAAATAAATGTAGCGATCACAGAGCCCATTACAATAACCTAGAGGCTAGTGTTAGCATGTTAGCTCCAGAAACACTCACCAGTTCCCACTTTTAGAAAACACAGTCAGCCGAAGATTTTTTCACAGAGACTTCTAAAAGTTGAGAGGCTTGTCAGTCAAAAACGGCAACATAGTCATTAGATAAAGGGCTTTCAATGGCTTAAAGCCTACCTGTAATATAATGTGTCACTGCACGATCTGTTCCAGGACCAGAAAAAAAAAATTATGTTCCGATGACACCGGTAGTGGAAACACAATCTGTACCGTGCACCCGTACTCTGGGCGCAGGAGGGCAGCGCCCACAATGCACAACTTTTAAAGTCTGTGGGCAAAGATTCTTGCACCCCCATAGCAGAAATACGTCAAGACGTTTTTGAAAGAAACAACTTTACTCATCAACTATAAAATATTTATCTTACACAAAATATATATAATGTATATATTTTGAAATATTTTAAGTGAAGGTAATGTGAGTTGTGTGAGGGCGCCCTCTACTGACCAGCCGCCACTGTGACACATAACATGATCTGCCATATTTGTGCTGCATTAAATCACATAAGCCATAACTTAATTTATATTTCTACTTTTTACAAGTTATTTTCCTTAAAAAAAACATGGTATATATAAAATACATAAAAATGCACAATGGTATTCTTTCAAAGTGAGGTCTTTTATCCATAAATTCATTTTATGTAGAGGCATAAACTAAGGGCGTTTACAAGAAGTCACAGAAGCAGTTTTGTTATAAACCACGTGTTTAGCTGATCCATGACTACCGTAATTTCCAGACTATGGAGCGCATCTAAATATAAGCAGCACCCACTTAAAAAAAAAATGCCGCACTTGTGTAGAAGTTTCTTAAAAGAAAAAGGTTTGATTTATACTTTACAGTGGTGTTGGTTATTTCATTCTAAACCTGCACACAAATATCTAACAAGAAAAGACAAACAACAACTCGTATGCATCTCTTTATTGTCATTTTGCCATTTCAAAGATTGTAAAAGCCAAATATCGTCAATGAGCTCACACAAAATAAAATGTGCTTTTTTCAATTACTTTTTGTGTTTTTTTTTTTTTTGTTCCATCTTGAAGAAAGTTCACTTTGTAACGCTGAAGTTTATTTTGGCAAAGCAGTGGCCGTCCCATTTAGTGTCAGTCGCCGATGCAGAAAACGACACGCAGCTCTGAGTGTGCATGCATGTTGTTAGTGTGTAATCGTGTGTGTTGTGTATTTATCGTGATCTAAAAGCTCTGCACATCAAGCAGGACGTGTTGGTGACACCAGCCACTGTGTTGTCTTTCTAATACTGCTGGCAGGGAAAGAACGCTCATTTTAGCAGAAAGTCCACAGTTAGATGATCCACACACACACACAGCTAGGTGAATTATCGAAAAGGCTCAGGTCTTCTTCATCATCGTCGTCATCGTTCAGCTTTGATCCGGCTGAAGTGCAACGCTGTACAAACATCCGACTGCAACTCAAAAATGGAGAAACCACGTCAGAAGAGCAAACCAGTTTAAAGTAACGTTGAACCAAACACGAAGGCTCGTAAACAAAAAAAAAAACAAACAAAAAAAAAGCCCGTCTTAAATATTTCTGCGTTGAGCTTCAAGCAGTCCTTCCATGCGGCCCCTCGGGGCCGTCGGCGTTGACGCTCCAGTTCCTCGTTTGACTTGAACAAAAAGAGAAACGTTTTATTTATGCTTTAAGTGAAATGTCGAGGCCTGTGGAGACCCCCCCGCCCTGCACCCCCACACACAGCCGAGCTTCCTCCGGGTTCAGACTCAAAGGTGGATGATGGAGCGTCTCGTTCAGAGTTCATCCCTGTGAACAGAACACAACACGAGCGTTAGAGAAGTGACGGGCGAGGAACAGTGAAAACAGTGAAAGTTCTACATGCGCAACGTTTAGTCGTGATGTCAAACAGCCGGTGTGTGTCCACGTCTCGTGGACGATGCAAATAAATTAGTTCAGGAGTCGTGCCTTTAAAAACAAAGCATTGCTCCTGTTTCATTATTGTTCCACAAACAGCGTTAGCGGGGCCATTTTTACATCAAGTTGGAAGTACCGTAATTTCTGGCCTATAAGTCACCGTTTTTTGCATAATTTGCATGCCCTGCAACTTATACACTGCAGCAACATATTTGGTTTTTTCCATATTTATAAACCAATTTATGGCTGAGATGTGACTGTTTTCATTCATTCTGACTGAAAATATTTAACACTATCATTTTCAGCCACTAGATGCCATTAAAGTTGTATGGCATGCCGTTGTGTCATGTAATAGGTAAAAGTTATTAATGACACAATCGGCTTGCCATAGCCTGCCACCGTCATCCAGCTTCATTCCACTGTGCCACCTCGGCGAAATGCAGCTAATTTGAGCATTGAAGTGCATTAATTAAATAAAAGTTCAACAAAGACACATCTTTACTGTAAAGTCGAGCAAACAAATAATTGTTTTTAAGTGTTAATATTGTTAAATTCTTGTTAAGTCCTCCAGTGCATGCTCCCGCGGCTTATCAATTTTTGGCACAGCACAGGCCCACATTTCTGGATTGTCAGCGGTGACACATAATAGAGGCGACTTATACGGCGAAGCTACTTATTTATGGTTTTTTTCCACTTTATTAGACATATTTAGACGGATGTGACGTGTACGGCGGAAAATACGGTAGTTGTGAAAACAATTTGAATAAAAAAAGGAAACGTGCAGCTGGTTGGTATGGTATGGAAGAAGCAAAATGATGCCAACAAGCAGCAAAACGCAGCCCTTTGTGCTCCTTTGCCTGCTCCAAGCCACACCATTTCACCTTTGCCACTGTGAGAAGGAGAGAGGGGGAGGAAGGGGAGAAGGAAGTCACTTCCACCTGGACCACTGCTTGTCTTTGTCTGTTAAAGGCACATAAATCACCCCCATCAAGGGCTTCATTTTGGTGCTGCCGTCCTCCATCTTGTCGTACTGCTCCAGCATCTGGTTTCCTCCCGCGGGGCCGACGGGGAGGATCAGCCGACCGCCGGGCTTCAACTGGTCCAAGAGCTGAACGGGTTAAAGAAAGGGGGTCAAAAAAGATGATCCAAGAAGGCTGCCACAACTAACGGACCTCAAAATGGCAATAAATTCAGCCAATTTTTTAAGATGTTGATCTAAATTTGGCGTGTTTGTAGCAGAGACTGATCCTTAAATACATATTCAAATCAATTCTGTCTGTTAGCAAAATATTTATCTTCGGGTATGTGATCCCATCATCTTTACTGGAAATCAAGAAAAAGTTAAAGGTCCTATGAACAGACAGATTTTAACAGACGTCCATCCAATAAAAGAGTTTTGCATCAAGAAGCAACAGTACTTTCATCAGTTTGATGTTTCAGACGCTGGTTAAAACAAATGAAGACGTCCTGAAGTGTTCAGAGGGACTCACAGCCTGGGGGACGGAGGCAGCTGCTGCTCCAACATGGATGGCGTCATACGGTGCCTCCTCTGGGAGGCCCATCCGCCCGTCTCCCACTGAAACACACAACAGGAGTAAAACACACACACGCTGCTGGACGTAACACAGCGCTGACATCATCCATTAATCTGCTGCTTCTCCTGAGCGGACCAACCTGTTGGACCCATTTCATCCAGTAGTTGATTAAATAACGTTATTTGTGCACGTCCTTACTTCCTTTTAAAGCATGTTGGGTATCTTTTGTCAAAAGGGTGAATTTAATTTACTCAAGCTTTAATTTCAACATTTGAAAATGCTCACAGACGGTAAACTGATCACTTTTCTTGGATCATTTGATCAGTGATAAACGAGGGATTACTGTAGTTCTGAACAAAGTTTTCAAAAAAGAAAAATTAAAACCACGCAAAGTTTCATTTATAGAGTCCTACCTAGTAGCTTGACTCGACCTGATGTTATCAAGCTGGGGTCGTCTTTCTTCACGTTGTTTATAGAATCGTCTACCAGCTCTTTGATGTGATCGATCCCAACGACTTTGCCTTTAGGGCCTACCTGGAGCAGCACAGACGAAGGTGGTGTTCAGTTAAAACGGCGGCTTCAGACTTTCAGTTTGGACGTTTTGTTACTGAATAAATGAGCGTACTGATTCACGACGCTACCAGAGAGGAATCGTTCGCGTTTACCCGCCCTGTGTGTGGCTCACCATTCGTGCAAAGCAAACAGAGAGGATCCCGCTGCCGGAGCCCACGTCCAGAGCCTTCGCTCCTTCGTACAGCTGATCGTGTAGAAGCTCCAGTGCGTAGGCGTGCTTGGACAGAGAGGGGCATCAACAAGGAATAAAAGACATACTTTATATTTAAACTGTATACTACAAAGAAATATCTGTGTGTTATGCAAACTAACAAAATGAAAGATCAAGTTGCACATTTTTTTACAGCCAGTATCAAACAGAAGGTTATGAACAGGTGACTTTTAAAAAGAGCTTTTCAAAGTGTAGAAATGTGTAAAATTCATACCATATGTGGAGCGCTGATGGTTGCTTGATAACCTTTGGGTTGAAAGAGAAACACAGGTTTGGTTAGTTTGTCCCTCGGGTTTTAAACGGGTCAATAAATCCATGAGCGGGTCGCACCTATCGACTGCGGCGAGTCCATGTAGGGGTTACACCTGGAGTAATGTGCACGGTCTGTGGCCAGCATGACTTCAAACACCTTGTCAGATTTAATAATGCCATTTTCTGAGGATGCAGAAGAGTTTGTCAGAGAGGCGCTACACAGAATTATTTAATACAATATAAAAACATAAAATTCTAGAATAGTGCCACTCGGGACGGCTGCATGTTGGAGCAGCTCTGTTACTTTCATTCTGAGATGTTGCTTTTGAAAACTTTTATTTCTCTTTTTCTGGATGCAAGTCTTTTTTTTCAATGATTGTTTCCTCTGGTGTCAGATGCTGTGCAGCTAGAAAGATATTTTACTTTTGGACATTTGTTATGATACGTAACCATGACAACAAGGTGTTTGTTTTTTACAACTGAGAGCAGCTGATTAACATCTTAAAAGCTCAAACTACAGCCCCAAATCTCAAATGAGTGGAAAAGGAGGCACCGTGGATGCATTCCCATCTCCTTGCCGGCTGTGCTCGAGTGCCTGACCACTGAGATCCTGGAACTATCAGGAAACACGGCTTGCGACCGCAGAAGGACCGGGATTATCACCCGGCACCTGCAGGTCAGCAGGGTGCTGGGAGGAGTAGCCATTGCTCTGGGAGGAGTTCTGCCCAGCATTCGGGCGGTCCTGCTGCCTGGAGGAACCAAGAGGCCATAAAGACTGGGTGGACAGATCGGATGGCATCTGAGGCCAGTTTCTTTGGATCCACTGTGGCACGACGGACCTTTACAAGAGATCCTTCCTGCCCTACAGCCATCAGCATCTATAACATCTCTTAATGAAACGAGGATAACGCGTTCAGCAACATTTAATTTCCCTTTAGGATTAATAAAGTATTATTGAATTGAACAGTCCTGCCGCAGGAAGAGCAAACGGTAAGAATGAAGTAAATTCAGGGGCATTTGTGTTGAAACAACAACAGCGAGAGGGAGAAATCATCAAACATTAAGGTTAAAACTCCACACGCATAAATTCCCTTTGACCAAGTGGATTTTCATGTCATTGCATCACAGTGGCGATGTGTCAGACGTTGCATTTTTCAACTTGTTTTCCCAAAAAAAAAAATTTGAGTCTATGTTTTTGGCATCAAACTACCCACAGAAAGCTGTCAAGAGTTTGTAATGAGCAGAAACCTGCTGGGATTGCAAATACTGTACTGTATATACATTCAGATGAGATTCATAAAAATATCAACTAAAACAAGAAATCATTAGGAGGAATATTGAAACACTAGCAATGTTTACATGCGCACATTTTTTGGACTAGATTGAGAAGTTTTCAGATTAAATAGTTCTGTATCGTTTACATGGGCACCATTTCGTTCTGATCACAAATTATTTCGGATCACGCTGAATAAACGAAAAGTAACCTGAACGGGGTGTTTACATGATGCGTTTTTATTCCAAACGGCCGTTTGATCTGATTACTTATGTCCATGTAAACATAACTACTGACAAAGACCAAAAACTTCCTGTAGCATGACGATTAATCTGAATATTAACACAAAATATTTAATATCTATTTTTTAAATACTGTATTTATCTGCTTCTCCCTGCAGAGCTGGGATCTCTGTGTGAGAGGACACCGTGGACACGTCGTCCGTCCGTCAAGAGACCATTCGATAATAAAGATGTAAAAAATTGTTGCTTGTTTCGGATTTTAGCTCCTCTTTGCTCGTCCCTGCAGCACCTTGAGCCAAAAGCAGGAAAAGCCGAAGCCGGACAGTTCTCGTTCCTCGCTCCCCTCACCCGCAGAGCTGCTTCAGGAAACGCTACAAATAAAACGCAAGCTTTAAACGAGCGCCTACGACTCATTTCTGAAATTTAATCCAATTCAGTTTAGTTTATTTAATTACCGGCATAAACAATGGCACACTTCAAGCTGTTTCCTTCCTTCCCTTATTTATTAGTTCATTTGCATAATTTAAACCTATTGTGGACAAAAATAACAGCAGAAAGCCTATGCTGATTATTCGCTGCGATTTGATGTATGGTACCGTTTCCTGCAGCTCACGACTGGGTTTGTGGCATAAAACAAAATAGACGTTCAAGGCTGAAAAAACTTTTACTGCCTGGGCTGAGCAGGAAGAGAAAAGAACAACGAGACAGTTGGAAATTAGCATTCACTCTTTGTACGACCTGCTTTTTGTACAAACTCCGGGTTAAAACTCAGCAGTTTGTGTCTGAATAGGTCCAGTTAGTAGTTTAGTGCAGAATTTTATTGCTCTCATGCAGGCAGTGTATTAAAATTAATAATATATTGGAATTAATGTGCAGCACGGTGGCGCAACTGGTAGAGCTGCTGCCTCTCAGCGAGAAGGTTGCCGGTTCGAATCCCGGTCCCGGGGCC
>JARVLU010000179.1:26927894-26948453 GCA_031762415.1 Simpsonichthys santanae
AAAATATTAGATGTTGGCACCTCCACATCATTGCATTCAGTTTTTATTCACAATTTGTTTAGTGTCCCAACTTTTTTATGACAGTCGGAAAAGAATGCTTGACATTAAAATAATTCAGGATCAGTTTTAAATACTGTAAATTAATGCTGGCGGTGCTCTAGGACTTTTATGCACAGTAGCAATTGCCGCAGTGCTAAGTTTGTCGTTTTATATATTTATTTTTTTATTGTACCTGCAGAAAGTAGCCTTTTAACGTTCAGCTGACACTATCCTTCATGTGAAAGTGCAGCAGTTGATTGGAGACATCAGTGAACATGAGCAGTGCCACAAACCCCCCAAGTGACGCACATACGGCTAACAGGCTACGCTAACTTAACGCAACGCTGCCGTTTTCTACGCATTCGCAGCACAATGAAGAGTTCGTTTCTGGCTCTTCTTCTGCAACGACGGAAACGTGACAGTCCCATTAGCGTAAACGTGGTTTGTGTGGAAGAGGGTGTGGAGGAAAATAGAGGTAACGTTGCATCAACAACAACTAGCTAGCTAGCTAGCTAACGCTCCTGCGCTAACCCGAGCAGCCTCCAAACTACACAGTTTCCCAGCGACGCGTCTAAAAGTCATCGAAGCTGCAAAGCGCACTCGGACTTACTGCGGAGGTTGTTAACAAGCTCTGCATGGCTGGCTCCTCCGGATTTCCAGGCCATTATTAAGCAAACTTTACGGAGTATGTAGACAGCAGCTGTCAGTGCCGCGCCTGCGCCAACAGTTTTGCCTATGAAGCTGACAACCTCCAGAGCGGACGGCGGAGCGGCGGATACGTCACCAGACATCCAATTATTATTATTTTTCACCTCTATTCAGATACACAAACACAAAACAGAGTCATTTTAGGAAATAACTTGTCTCTTCAGTTACGCATTAAACTAGATATGAGCTGATAGAAAATAAAAGCCACATTCATCTGTGTCATGCAGCGCTATTTCAGATTTGCCGCAGTAACGTAAGAGGTGACCGCTAGGTGGCGCAAATTCCCTGCGAGAAAAGCTGTTCAGGCGTTTTGGTCCTCCTGCGCCACCGTACTTACTTATAAAGTAGCGGGCGCGTACACAAAGCTAAGCTAACGTCAAAAAATAATAATTTGCTCATTTTTAAGAGACTGTAGCCGTGTCCGTCGTCATGGAGTCTGCTAAATACGTGTCCCAAAAAGTCAGCAAAACAAGATGGCGTCCAGTTTCATATTCATCCTTACAACAACCAGATATTTTTGCGACTGGATCGTGGGACAACGAGGTTGGCAAGTTCGTCCAGATTCAACACAAAATCTATGTATTTTTAATGTTTTTCTTTAATAGGTATATTTACACACTTTACAACTACAAAATAGTGACTTCAACTTTATTAGTAACCATTATGCGTTCTTTCGGCGTGGTCGTACTTCACAAACATGGTTTAAATTTACCACAAAGTTGCACATAATTGGTAGTGATGGATCCATTATTTTGTTTCAGGACTAGTTTGTGAGCGAGGTATTTGGTCGAAATCAGAACGGTAATACTGAGCATAGTTTCAAACATTAATAGAGTTTGTTTCTTTGTGCAGGATAACAAGATATCCATTTGGTCCATTGGAAATCATGGCAGTTCAGGTCTGGAAGATGGATGTGAAGGAGACCCGCAGCTCATCTGTGAATACAAGCACCGTGGAGATGTTCTGGACCTTCAGGTTGAATACCTAAAAGGACAATGTTGTCATCAAATAATTCTCATGAGTTTAGTTTTATTCTGTACCTGAAAGTCACACATTTTTATTATTAATGTGACATGAGGGTTGTTTTGTTCATAATATTGTTTTGTTATAGTTTCTGGACCAAGAGAAAATTGTCACAGCATCGTCAACGGGAGCAGTCACCATCTATCGTCATCACCAGAACAGTCAGGTACAGTAGGGTTCGACAGTCATGACAAGCCGCTTATGTAACAGCTTCAAAATACAGTACAAGATCCCTTCAGCAGATTAAATGGACAAACACTTCTGATGCAGCAGAACAAGTAATCTCATAAAACACAAAGACACCAGAGCAAAACTAAAACCTCAAGCATTCACTAGGAAGCCTAAAAAGCACTGATGCTTAACAAAGAGGCTGCTTAGATTTGTCTTGTCCTTTTGAGTTTAAGTCTTAAACCTTGTTATAAAAGTGTTGTTGTCTTGTTTTTAAGCGCCATGACAAAATGTAAGCAGTGCGCCGCAGCTAATAATCACCTGAAGATAAAAATACTGCTTTGCCTTCCATTTGTTAGGACAGGGGTCTGCAGACTTTTAAATCAAAATAGACATTGCTGCTGTTTCTCCCACTAAATCAAGTTTGCTCAAATCTGCAAGATGTTCTTTAAGTGTGTATTGAAGATAACACAACTCACGGAGTGGTTTACAATTACTTATTGTTCGGTTATGAAATGAATTAAAAATATGATAATAGTGTTGACATTTATTGGAGCTTTACATGTTAGGATAAAGTAAAAGTCCAATTCTTTATTAGAGATTGGAAAAAAAGTATATTGTCTACCACCTTTTGAAAACAAACACTGAAATCTACAAGTCTGTCAAAATCTTTACTTGTGGAAAAACTTAAATCATGTAAGTCATCCCTTTGAATTAACAAAGCATCCTAATAAATTCTTAGGGTGAATAAAAATTAGGCCATTATGTTGAACATTAATTTGTGACATACTGAAATTCAGCATTTATTTATTTTTATCCAAGGCAGGTCTCCTCAGTTTTATCTGGCAGCACAGTGGATTAGTCATTAGTGGTGTTGTCTCGCAGCAAGAATGTCCTGGGTTTGGACCTGGAGTGCATGTTCTCCTCATGTTTGTGTGGGTTTTCTCAGCATACTCCGGTTTCCTCCCATTCTAAAAACATGCATGTCAGGCTGCCTACAGACCCAGGCTTCCCTTGCAAAAGAGAATGATGATCTCAGAGGGATTTGTCTGGTTAAATAAAGATTGATAATATATTAAAATATTATCAGAATGATTGCAATGTTTTTGTAGAACGTCTTATTTCAGTGTGATGTATGCCAAACTGCATCTTATTTTTCCAGATTTTTTGCTTAGATGTGTTTAAATGTTTCAATTTCTGGCCAATTTAAAAATATATAATGTATGTGTAGAATCTGGAGTAATGAGGTGGCTCATAAATTACTGTACTAGCTTCAACTGACTGGGTTATTTTGCTACTTTGGATTTCATTAACATCAAAACTGAATCTGTGGACCCCTGGGATAGTAGCTTAGTATGACAGACTTGCTTTATTACAAATTACATCCCGAAAATATATCAATGATTTTAATGGATCCATATTCAAATGGGGTATGCTATGCTTTTAAAGGCAATAACTAATTTTTGACTTTCACAAACTCAAGTATAGCTGTAGGAATAATATACTGCTCAAACTCCTACATCCTTGTTTGCATATTTTTCTTTTTTTAGACAATCTCAGTTTCTCATCAATGGGCGAGGGCTCACCATTACCCATCTGATAACACGCCCTGCACCGGAGTCGTGTGCAGTAGTCCTGAGATCATCACCGTCGGGGAGGACGGGAGGATAATTGTTTTCAGAGCTGACCAGGAAGGAGTGATTCGAGTCATAGGTGAGATTAAAATCCAGACCCTCTATAGTTAACTGAATGTGTGTAAAGTGTTAGTAACATGTTTGTTACTGAGCTGCTTAACTTTTCCCAGAGAATGCAGACAGCAGCACAATCCACGCTGTGACGTATCTGAGGACAACAGAGATTTTAACAGTGAACTCCATTGGGCAGTTGAAGCTGTGGGACTTGAGGCAGCAAAGCAACTCGCCCTCGCAGATCCTGTCCTTGTAAGATCAGCTTATATGTGTTTTTTATTTTAGTTTTAGAATCTTTTTTCTTTTAATATAGTTTCTTCCAAACAGGTCAGGAGACAGAGTTCCCTTGTATTGTGTGGACAGACATCCAAACCAGCAGCACATCGTTGCCACAGGAGGCCAGGATGGAATGCTCTGTGTCTGGGATGTGAGACAAGGCAACATGCCCTCCTCTCTTATGGAGGCCCACTCCGCTGAAAGTGAGACTTATTCTAAAATTATTTAGCTGTTTAACTTCCAAGTCGTCACATATGTGAAGAATTCTGTTTTCTGTGGTTTTCCTGGCAGTGTGGGAGGTTCACTTCCATCCCACCAACCCAGATCATCTGTTCACGTGTTCAGAGGACGGCTCCCTGCTGCACTGGGAGACGTCCTCCCAATCAGACATGCCCTCCTTTTTACAAGGCAAGTACCGGTACATTCCCTGATATATTTGAAGTTGGACATCATTCACCTCTTAATAATAATCCAGCTTAGCTGATGTCAGGTGTTTAATTTATTTTACTGTAAAAAAGCGTTCTTGTGTTTTATTATGTTTTATTATGATAAAGCAAAAGCTATAATTCAGCCATTATCCAGTTGTGTAATAAAACTGCTAAAAGTTACATCAGTGGGTTGGGGTCTCTCAGAGGTCTTGTGTAGTAAACTTGCAAAAAAAACAGATCATCAATCAATTTCGATATTTTAATAAGAGACTGAAGTCTGAGCACACCAGAGGGTTCAAAACTAAATCTGCAAAAGGATAGCTACAAGCCAAACGTAGCAAAATATGAGTAAAAAGTATCAAAAGGTTGGCTAAAAGTAGCAAAAGGCTACTAAGTGCTAAAAATAGCAAAAGTCTAAACAAAAGCTAAAAGTAGCATAAGACAAAAAAATCTGAGGAAGTACGCTGAAGCAGATTTTAAATGAAACTGTTTCTGAAGGAACTGAATACAGTTAAATCCATATTTCTTTAAGGACAATCAAAAGATCAAAGGCTCTCTCTGAAACTAAATCCTTCATTTAAACTGGACTACATTTACTCAGTATTATAACAATCTAAGTGTCATATTACTCTTGGTCATTGTGTTGCAGGTGGCAGGAACAGTAGTTTGACCTCTCGGAGTGCGATGGCCCCCGCTGTGGGAAACCAGTCTCTCATCAGCGCCTGGCTCAGCGGAGACTCCAGTAAATGCCGTCTGGAGACGACTCACATGCTGCCCAGCCAGACGCTGTCCGTCAACAGCTTGGATGTGCTCGGACAGTGCTTGGTCTGTGGGACTGATGGAGAGGCCATTTTTGTCAACAGACAGGTCCCAGTTTAACGGAGGTGTCTGTGCACACAAAAATATTTAAATTGAGACCTTATTTTGTTGGTTTCTGGCGCAAGAGAGAATTGTTCTTGTGTGTTTTTGTACAAAATACTAGATAAGAACTCTTGCTTTGACTTGCCTTGTACAGTGAGTAACATTTTTGTAGTATTTAATTTTTTTTTTTTTTTTTTTTTTTTTTTTTTTTTATAATTCCAAACAGAATTGTTCAACCTCACAAAATGCTCTGAACAGATTTAAAAATATTTAATAAAAAAAACACAAAAATGTCTCGTTTCACTTGTATACTACTACAACTGCCAGGGGGAGTGGTGGTGCAGAGGTTAGAGAGGGTGGGCCTGTGATCGGAGGGTCGCTGACAGACAACATCAAAATGTGGGTGGAAAAGGTGAAACGCGCACACCTGCCTCCACCCTCATTTGCCCCACCCTGAGCCCATGAGCAAGGCCCTCAACCCCCAAGCTGCTCCCCGGGCATCCCAGATCGCAGCCCCGCTGCCTCACATGTGCAATGGGAAAAATGCAGATAATTTCCCCATTGAGGATTAATGGGAGTAGAATAAATACAAATACTGTACTGTATATATTTACTTCTTTTTTACTATAATTTCAGTGAAAATGTCATTGTTATATAAATAGTTCAGATTACTGATGTGAACTATATAAAATTTTTTATCAGTTTTGTTTTTGGCATACACAGTTTTTTTTTTTTGTTTTTTTTTTTTTTTTTTTTGTAGGATTAAGCTTTTATTTTCTTAACTGGACATGTAAAATGAATACCCTTAGGAAAATTCACGAAATTATTTTTCTACTTTTCGCAGCATATTAATAACAGTGTCTTGTTCCAGAAAATATATTTTGATCTAAACCGATTTACATAAATCTTTCACCGGAATTTTATTGTGAAAATCCCACGGTTTGTTTGTGTGTTAGCTTTCAGCTTAGCTTGTACTTGTCATTCAGTTATGCCAGGAATTCAACACGACTAGAAACCAACCAGCACGGCACAACAAGCGAGGCTGAAGTCATAACCGCGTCCTTCACGGGTAGGAAAGTCAAAATAACTTCTTGTGGCGGTCGAAATAGGAGAAAGGATGGAGAAGAGCGGCATCGACATTCAGCGGTGAGTTGTCTATTCGAGCTAACTTGTGTTCCGAGCTAGCATGCTAATGCGCAACCTGTTGTTGAATAGCAGCGAATGGATTAACACACACAGGCCGCTTAGGTGGTGCTGCTGTTTCCTTTCACACTGGCTGAAACCATCGTCATCCGATAGTTTAATGTCGGGAAGATTAAAAAAAAAATCCAAAGCTACGACTACTAGCATCGAATGTTAACGTATCTACCGCTGGAGAATTTACGTAAAAAGTAGCGCTAAGTTAGCGTACACCGCTAGCTAAGCTAAGGGGTCTTGGTCTTTTAAAGAATACTATTTCCCACGAGTTATTTATAACCTTGAAAGTAATTTACACCCAAATTTACTTTTGGATTCAATCGAATACACTGTTTTTGTGCTAAGTGTGACTCTTGTATGTGACAAAAACATGTTCCTTTGGGTAAGTAGTCTGTGAATTACTCCTCACGTTCTCATTTTGCCCAACCTGTTTGGTAACATTATTGCATGCCCTTTTGCATGACTGTCTATCTAACAAACATTTGGTATCGAATATTTCCAGCAGCAGCAAGGAGATGTGAGGACAGACATCAGAGATCATTGCTACCCTTGGACTGGACTGGACTGGTGACAGCTTCTTCATCCC
Organism: Simpsonichthys santanae; assembly: GCA_031762415.1. NCBI lineage: Eukaryota > Metazoa > Chordata > Actinopteri > Cyprinodontiformes > Rivulidae > Simpsonichthys > Simpsonichthys santanae. The sequence continues at coordinate 26,934,869 of JARVLU010000179.1, forward strand.
TTTCATCGTCATCATACATGCTTGTACATGAAGAGAGGGGAGAAACCTGAAGGATACAGACAGATGAGACCCAAAACGTTTCCCGCCAGCAACTACAGTGGCAACAGCCAACAAATGCTGCAGGAGATTCGGAACAGCCTGCGAAACCTGTCCAAACCCTCTGACCCGCCTAAAGTGGACGCTGGAGGTCAAGGGAAACTGGTCCCTGATGACGCAAAGCAACAAGGTCGCACCAGCAACCAGAAGCACCCCTACCAAAAGGCACTGCAGGAGATCCGCAAGTCTCTGGTGCCTTTTGAGGTGAATGGCTCATTGAGCAACGAGTCAAACATTTCTGGGCCAGACATTAACAAACAAACATGTCTGGAACAATCTTACGGTGGGTTTGAAGAGGTAAGTCCCCCCCCCCCCACACACACACACACACTCACTCATAAATACATTTTTTTCATGAAGAATTGTGACAGGTTCTCATTCCGTTCATACCTGTGTAATTGAAGTTAATCACCTGGTGCACTTTGTTTAGAGCTAAATTATTTGGAAAACGTCAGGCATGCAATGTGATATAACAAGCTCGTACAGTTTACGATACAAAAGAAGTTTCCCGTCTATCAGTCGTCTTCGGTGTGCGGGAGTGCATTATTTCAGGTATGAAGTGGCACGGTATGTTTGTTCAACTCTGCAAAAAAATGTCAGAGTTGCATAAATTGATTGAAGTGTTGTTGTTTTTAACCAGCATCTTTTCATTTCTTTAAAAGTCTTCCATTTTGTATGTTTTTTAACTGTTACCCAAAGATTAGTTGGAAAAGGGAGATTGTTGACACAGTTGCCTTGCACGATATTTAACATTGAATTTGCAGCTCATTTTTATTTTATTAATTTTTTCATTTCTCTAACTCGGTTTTGGGTTTTGCCTTTCAAGTCAAGCAGCGGTCGTCGCGTCGCCCCGGACCACATGTTAAAGGTGAATTACCAGGACTCCATGAGGGAGCAGATGGTTGCTGCTAACTCGAACTCCTCGGGCCTGAAACCTCCAGGTACTTTGAATGGTCCACTGGGATCAGTGTAGGTTTTCTTTTTAAGTCCCATCTATTTTATCTTTTGATCCAGACTTGTATTGTTTGCAGAATTTGGGACAGCTGCTTAAAAGAAATGATAATAGGTGCTTAACAAAGAGTATGAGTCACTGGTTTACCTGAGACTTTTTAGTGTTTACTCACACTGGTATTGGTATTAAAATGACCAGATTAAAAATGATGCATCCATTTAGTATCTTCTGCTGTTTTGATAGATTTTACACAAAAAATATAAAAATAATATATTAAAAGAATCTCATGAAAGCTAAAATAAGTTGATACGAGGAAAAATTCATGTAGATTAAAGAGAGTTCAGTGGAACGTGTAAGAAAAATGCTGCTCTCTTTGACACTGAAATATCTCATGTAGAAACATCGTTCGAGGTTTAAACGGGTCGCAGAATGTTGGACTTCACATGTTTGAACTGGCATTTTGTAAAAGCGTAAATAAAATAAATTTTTAAAGTGTTTTAAAGTTAAACATCAAATGTGTTTCACACCAAAATGTGTGTGTGCAGGACCTCACATGCAGCAGGCTGTGATGAGGAGGCCCAGCTGGAAGGGCTCTAAGGAGTCTCTGGCTCCTCGACTCGCCCCTCTGACGGCAGAAGGAATGATGTATCGCTCCAACAGCCCCGGACCACCCCCCGTCTACCCACAAGGCCACCCAGCCAACAGCCAGAGAGTGAACCCGCCGCTGCCCCCTCAGATTCGTAGTGTCACACCTCCACCAAATCGCGGCGCCATGCCTCCTGCAGCATCCTGGGACAACAACCCATCAAACAAGTGCTACCCTGGAAACATGGATTACCTTGCACCGCGCAATTCTTCAGTGCCTCAGGGAGCTTGGCCTGATGGGTATCCGAACCCACCCCCTCAGAATCAGCGTGGAATCAGCTCTGGGCCTGTAGGCCACCAGCCCATCATAATGCAAAGTTCCAATGGAAATAAATTTACCTTCCCCTCCACCTGGACTCAGAATGGCTCTCCTCAGCAGGACTACATGCAGGGGGGCAGCAGACAGCCCCCTCCCCCTTACCCCGTCAACCAGAGCAGCCGGCACAGTCCCACTGAGCAGCAGGCAGGAGGACCTGCGTCCTCTCCTTCTTATCTTAATGGTGGCAACATTCCTCAGTCCATGCTGGTGTCCAACCGGAACAGCCTCAACCTTGAAATGTACAACTTGGCTCTGTCTCAGCCCTGGTCCCAGACCCCCTTGGCCTCTAATCAGTCCCAGTCTTCATCAGGGAACAGCAGCAACCAGGACCTGTCCCCATCTTGGCAGCACAACGTGCCTGCACGCTCTAACTCCTTCAACAACCACCAGCTGAGTGGCAGAGCTGCCCATCCAGCCAGCTCCCAGCCCTCTGCCACCACCGTCACAGCCATCACGCAGGCTCCCATCCTGCAGCCCGTGAAAAGCATGCGTGTCCAGAAGCCTGAGCTGCTCACTGCTGTCGCTCCCACACACCCTCCATGGATGCAGCCAGTTACTGCATCTCCAGCTGCACCTGCCTACCCAGAACCCACCCCTGCAGCCCCTCAAATCACCACAGAGGCACCCATCTATCAAGGCCCCCCTCCACCGTACCCCAAACATCTTCTCCAGCAGCAGGCGGCACCCTCCCCCCCAGCATACAAAGCTGCAACCGCCAGTAAACACGGCACAGGTAGAGAGGAGGCTGCAGAGGAGGAGACCAGCAGCAGCGGTGACACCTCCAGAGAGAAGGCATCCGAAGGCCCTGAAACATCGCCCGTTCCCGTACGCCGGAACAAGAAGGAGCAGAGAGGGGAGTCTGGGAGGGTCAATTTGTACTCCCCTCAGGCCTTTAAGTTCTTCATGGAGCAACATGTAGAGAACATCCTGAAGAACCATCAGCAGAGGATTCGGAGGAGGAAGCAGCTGGAGTGTGAGATGCAGAGGGTGAGAGCGCCAAAGTACTTTACTGTGTCTGTTTTCTTCCACTCGTGACTATTTTCTGACCTTTTTACTGTCCTGGTCTGATCTCTGATCTCTTCATGGTCGTTTATTTTTTCTCATCTTTCTCTTTTTCACTGCTGTCACTAAAAGCTGCCCTAAAAGGTAAAAGTATCTGTCCCGTGACACAGAACAGCCCACAAACACACGTTATTCAAGTAAGCTGCTGTTGTGTTGAATATTTGTATTTTCACTGCATTGGATGAAAGCACGCTTTTTATAAAAAACGCATGCCGCGCCATCTCACTGTTACGCAGCTTGAACATGTTTGTTTTGGGATAAAAAGGTTAATAATGCTTCAAAAAGAGAGTTTTGTTGTGGTTTCTTTCATCTCCATCATTGCTTCCATCATTTCTCTCTCTTTTCTTTACAGTGGACTAATAAGGCCATGCAGAAGGAAAATAATTATGAATTTTTTTTTTAATTACAGTTAATATCTAGGTTAAAGTGTAAATCTTACTGAAAGACAAACATTGGCAAAAGAAGTTGCCTTTGGGCTGTTTTTGTTTCTAATGTAGCTGCTAATATTCTGAGTGCTATATGCACCTTTACTGGGTTAACTGCATGTAAAACTTCATTTAAAACTGTTGTTATTACTCCCCATGCAGCAGAACTCGCATAATTTGTTTTAATCCTTCACAGTAAGAGTTTCAAAATCATACACTGGGTGCTAAACCTAAAAATCCTGACGTTTATGAAAATCCCAAAAGTCAATTCTCAGTCTTTACACTGTATTTGAGACTAGATCTGTCACAATAATAAATCAATTAATCGCATGAAAAATTAAAATTATCGACCTCATTTTTATTTATCAGCGTTATCATTTCTTCGTTTCTAGAGACACGCTGATCGCTCCCTCACTATCCATCCTTCGGTTTAAATCGTCTTATACTGCCATCCAGTGGTCAAAAAATTTACTACATGCCAAACAAATTAAACATTTCTTCTTAAATTTGACAATAATTACTAACTATTGACAAATTTCAAACAATATTATCGTTTATCGCAATAATGTCTGAGACAATGAATCGCACAGCAAATTTGTTGTCATGAGAGGCCTAGTTGAGACTCTTATTGTGAAGGACTGTAACAATTTCTGAGAGTTTCTCTGCAGTGGGAGGAATAAACCACAACTAAAATACAGAGTTATTTTGTAGTTAACCTAGAAGGAGTGCCCGTTAACCTCAGATACAGTAATCATAACCAACAAAAAGAAAACAGTCAGGTTCAGGAGCGCACACGGGTTCACCTCTAAATCCAGTCTTGAAAGATGATTTTTATTCCCTCAACATTTCTGTTTTCTAATAATATTTACACTTTAAGCTATAATAATTTAAAAATCAACTGTTTTATTGTCTGCGTGGCTCTAACACTCTGTCGTACCAATCAAACAAAGTGTCTGTATTTTTTATGTGGCTTGGAGGTAACTTCTGATTCTCGTTGCTGCTACCAGGTGGGTCTGTCCTCTGAGGCCCAGGAACAGATGCGTATGATGCTCTGTCAGAAGGAATCCAACTACATCCGTCTAAAGCGTGCCAAAATGGAGAAGTCCATGTTCAAACGGATCAAAACCCTCGGCATCGGAGCCTTCGGCGAGGTGTGCTTGGCAAGAAAAGAGGACACGGGATCGCTGTACGCCATGAAGACGCTCCGCAAGAAGGACGTGCTGCTGAGGAACCAGGTCGCTCACGTGAAGGCTGAGCGGGACATCCTGGCTGAGGCGGACAACGAGTGGGTGGTCCGTCTTTACTACTCGTTCCAAGATAAGGACAACTTGTACTTCGTCATGGAGTACATCCCCGGGGGGGACATGATGAGCCTTCTCATCCGGCTCGGGATCTTTAAAGAAGAGCTGGCCCAGTTCTATATCGCAGAGCTCACCTGCGCCGTGGAGAGCGTCCACAAGATGGGCTTCATCCACCGAGACATCAAGCCCGACAACATTCTCATAGATCGAGACGGACACATAAAGCTGACGGACTTCGGTCTCTGCACCGGTTTCCGCTGGACCCACGACTCCAAGTATTACCAGAGTGGTGAGTGTTAAAGATATCGTCTGTCTTCAGCTGTGGTTACCTGTCTAAAGAAACCTGTTCATAGTAAAGGATTATACATAAATTTAAATTCTCGTTTAAGAGACAGCCGTGCTGGTTTTCACTCACTAGAGTCTTTTCAGGCCCGTGGCTTCCTGTGGGCTGACATCTTCTCTCTGCAGAGAAACCAGAACTGGAATTTACAGCAAATATTGAAAAATTAAAATGAATTAACGTTTAAAAAAAGTTGCACTACTTAAAATAAATTACTGTAAAAGCTAGAAAAGAGGCACCGCCTTGAAACAAATTACCATAAAAGCTGTGCCTCTTCAAATGAAGTGCTTTAAATTCTAGAAAAAATGTACTGTAATGTATTAAAACTAATAACTGTAAATACAAGTAAAAAGATTTGGCTGGTGGAAAAGTGCAGCTACATTCACATTGCTTATGCAAAAATGATATATGAATGAAATTTAGAGTCGAAAATAGAAAACTGAGATATGAGCACCGTATTTTCCGGCGTATAAGTCGCACTTATTATGTCATCGTTGACCCGTCACGTTTATTGTGTATTTAATGGTCAAAACAGCTTCATTTGGCCTGGGCGGCGCAGTGCCATCCATCGCAACCAGAGCCGCTACCTCTCCAGCGTTCCTCCACCTGCACCAGCTGAGTGGAGCGAGCGCAGACGAGAGGACTCGCTGTTACAGTTCTTTGAAATTTACCAAGATTAACACTTAAAAACAATTATTTGTTAGCTTGACATTATAGCAGAGGTGTGTCTCAGTTTAACTTTTCCTTAATAAATGCACTTTAATAATCAAAACAGCTTCATTTCGCCTGGGCGGTGTGGCGCCATCCATCACGGCTAGCTAGCTCTCCTGTGTTCCTCCACCTGCACCACCTGAGTGAAGCGAGCGTGCACGGGATGACTCACTGTTACAGTGCTTCGAAATTTAAAGCGTCAGTCAAAGATTTTGTTATGAATATAGAAAAACAAATACATATACAAGTCGCAGGACTGACAAATCCATGCACAAAAACTGCAACTTACACACCGGAACATACGGTAACTAGATCACCTGTCAGGATCCAACTGAAGCTTCTGAAGAAGATCTAACTATTTCAGATGTTAATGTGTTTCCACGTCTTTAATCTGGAGTTGTACTCGGGTCACACTGAGTTTAAAGGTTAATGGACTGACATTAGGACACAAAAACACTTCAACCTCATTCATGAATCTAAAAATACTAGACTCAGTCGCTGTTCTTATTTAGTTCATATTTAAAACAGCTTTTTAAAAATAAATGCTGCCTCAGCCGTGTTTCTCTCTGACGTTTTACCTCTGCAGACACGACACCTGAAAACGACGATAAATAGTGTTTGTGTGTTGTTCGTTTACTTCCTGTAAAACATTCCGCCTCGTCGCTAAGTGTCTGGCGGTGTTCCTGCAGGGGATCACGTGCGGCAGGACAGCATGGACTTCAGTAAGGAGTGGGAGGACCAGGCGAACTGCCGCTGCTCCGAGCGTCTGAAGCCTCTGGAGAGGAGGAAGGCCCGGCAGCACCAGCGCTGTCTGGCCCACTCGCTGGTGGGAACGCCCAACTACATCGCACCGGAAGTGCTGCTCAGAACAGGTGCCGTTGCTGAGCTTTATTTTATTTTTTTATTTTTTGTGGGGGTAATTTGTTTGTAGGAATTGTTGAAGCACAAAATAAATAATTTCACATTTTTCGTCCACTTTAAGAAAACTGAGCAACACAGACATTTTGAAAGAAAGAAAAGAAAATCTCCTCCTGAGTGGCCTCTGTTCTCTCCTGCAGGATACACCCAGCTCTGTGACTGGTGGAGCGTGGGCGTCATCTTGTACGAGATGGTTGTTGGACAGCCTCCCTTCTTGGCGAACACGCCTCTGGAGACGCAGCTGAAGGTACGAGGCGCCTGCTGTAAAACGTCGTACGTCCCGAGTTGGTTGTTTCTTGAAGCCGTGTCTTACCGTTGTTAAAACCAGGTGATTAACTGGAAGAGCACGCTGCACGTCCCCCCACAAGCGAAGCTCAGCCCCGAGGCGTCAGACTTGATCGTCAAACTGTGCCGCGGCCCCGAGGATCGCCTGGGTAAGAACGAAGACGAAATCAAAGCCCACCCTTTTTTCAGAAGCATCGACTTCTCCAGCGACCTGCGGCAGCAGGCGGCGCCCTACGTCCCCACCATCGCTCACTCCACCGACACCTCCAACTTCGACCCCGTGGACCCAGACAAACTGCGGAGCAGCGACGGCAACCACAACGACACCCTGAACGGTTGGTTCCGCAACGGGAAGCACCCCGAGCACGCCTTCTACGAGTTCACCTTCCGACGCTTCTTCGACGACAACGGCCACCCGTACAGCTGCCCCAAACCCATAGACTACGAGAGCTACAGCGAGGACGAGGCGGAGAGCGGCGCGCCGGAGGCGGACAGCCGCACTGCCAAACCGGGCCAAGACCTGGTCTACGTGTAGCTCCTGACGCCAGCTGAGCTGCCTGTACATACGTCTGTAAAGCATTTGAAACTCCAGTGTTCCCAACTGTGGTCCTTGAGGGACGCCGTCCTGCACGTTTCACTCGTTTCCCTGCTTTGACGCACCTGATTTGAATGAGTGGGTGATTGACGAACTTCTGCAGAACTTGAAGTAATTCAATCACTGAATCAGGCGTTGGAGCAGGAAGCAACTGAAACATGCAGGATGGTGTTCCTCAGGGACCACGGTTGGGAACCACTGCCTTATTACACATAGGAGAATTTATTTGTAGGAGCACTCAGAACGTTGCAGCATAAGATTTACACATTTACTCTGCAAGAAGACTTGGCTAAAGCTCGAAACATGAAACTGACCTGGGTTAGTCTGAGACGGAGACGGCTGGTTGATCTTTTCAACGATTAATGGCATTAGTAACGGATTTAAACTCGGAGATCATCCTGTTTAAAAGTGGATTTAAACACAAAATTAATTCTGCTTTTTTCTTATTTTTAATCAGGTTCTAACTGTCCACTTTAATATTTTAGGAGACAATTTGTCCAACTCTGTCCCCGTCCAAACGCTAATGTTTGAACTGGTTTGTTTGCACATGTAAAAGTGGTGGTAAGTGAATTTTCACCAGCTGTTTCCCATCTTCAAGCTAATCAGTCTTTTGATCTATACAAGTATTTTTTTTTTTTTTTTTTTTTTGCTTAATGTGTTGCGGTGCAGTGTATGACGCGTGCTGCCTGAACGTCTCCAAAATAAAAGAAAACCCGACAACTTCGCAAACCCCCATTAAACATTAATTTATTTCAATAAACCGGTGACGCTAGTGTAGATGCTGCCTTAGTTTTCGAATTTGTAAAAATATAATTTATATATTCGTGTTTTGCAACGAGGTTCTAGTAATGTAGCTGATAGATAAATGCTCTAATTGTTCATTGTTTTGACTTCTTACGTGATTTATTCACCAAATGTTTAAAGGGTTAATAATCAGGCTGGCATCTTAAAATGATTAGCACTAGTTGATTGAACTACAGTAGATTTTTATTTTTCTAATTTATAATGTATTTATAAATTAAGTTGTACACAGTGGATGTAAATAGTTCCTGTACTTTTGACATTTTCCTTCCTTCCTCTGGGCAGGTCCTCGTCAGTGTCCACTGCTGCTCCTTTCTGTTAATAAAAACTTTATTTTTGACACTAATTTACAAAACTGATTAGATTTCAAATTGATCGTTGCACCTAATTTTTTTTTCTGTGTAAGAAAGATCTGAATGTAGTTTTTGTGGATTTAATGGTGACCACTGATATTCTGCACTGGTTTTTGCGTTTTAATTGAGATGCATTTTATTTTTCTGTACCTTGTTGTTCTGAGAGGTTTGGGAAAAATGGTGACAAATAAAAAAAATATGAACTAAACTTATTTTATGGCTTCTGGACTTTTATTAAAGCTAAACTACTGAATCAGTTCAGGTCTAATGCTGAATGAGTTTAGAAATAGAGACAGTTTAAATCAATATATCTAAGCTACTTTAATAAAACCTAAATGTGCTATTATAGTTGTGATTTAAGGCTAACGTCACCATCTGGTCCAGATGTTTTCTGTCTTAAAGTTCATCTTGTTCTGTTACAAACATCAGACAGGCAGAGCCTGACAAGACAAAGTCTCAGAAGTTGTTTTTTTTTTTTAAATCAGTTTATCATCTATAATTAAAGCAGCTGGTCAACGATTGAGCTGCTGACGCTGCACATTTTTAGCCCAACAGGTTTCAATTCTTATTTTAAGGTTTGTTTCCACTGAAAATAAAGATTTAGTTCATAAACATGAGATAATCCTCTACGAGGAGTTCCTTTTAGGTCAAACTGACACATACAGGTGGTCCCCGACTTACGGTGCCATCGACTTGCGGCATTTTGGACTTACGGCGCCGCCCCCAGTGACGTCATCACATCTCACGTTGACTTTTTAATGCAGCATTTTTATTTTTTAGGGTTTTGTGTTAGCTAACTGCTTGGAAACACAGCAAAACGGCGTTCTAAGTACGCTGTTGTGTTACATTAAAAAACGACGTTTTACGGCCGCCACGTGGGTAGCTACTCGTTCACTGTGGATAGTGACACACTCTTACCAGCTTCAGCCAGCATCTGCACCAGGTCTTTTGCTTTTGGGTTGATCTGCACGTTTAGGACCAAAGCATGTTCATCTCTGGGACACAGAAGAACCCATCTCCTTCCTGAGCAGTATGGCTGGACATTCCCATCTTGTTTGCACTTGCATACAGTTGTTTGTGCAGATGAACAAGGCATCTTCAGGCATCTGGAAATTGCACTTAAAAGCATGAACCAGACTTGTTCAAGTCCACAATTCTCTTCCTGATGAGTTGGCTGATTTATTTAAACTTTCCCATGATGCATGTTACACAAGGAAGCAGCATTTCCTTAAATTACATCCACAGGTGTGTGTCTAATTAACTCAGATGTTATCAATAAACCTATCAAATGTCCCAAATAGTTTAAAGGCAAAGTAATCTTAGTGTAGTTACACTTTTCACTTTGAAAAAAGTAATAAAAAATTGCCTTAAAAAAATTCTCATCTGGCATTTTGCAAATAGAAAAAATTTTGGTGATGCCAATTGACCTAAAACGGGAAAAGTTTATTCTGGTTTCACGACCGTGTGAATTTTTTTTTTGTCTTTTTAAAAAGTGTATGTAAACTTCTGGTTTCAACTGCATCAAGTCATAGTTTTAGATACGCCAAGTCATTTAGACGTCACTGTTTTAGAGGCCAACTCATTTGTTTTATAGACGCCAAGTCATTTGATTGAGACGCCAAGTCATTGTTTTAGACACAAAGTCATCATTTACAATATGCTGTCATTTAGAGACATAAAGTCATGTTTTAGATACGCCAAGTCATCGTTTTAGATACGCCAAGTCATAGTTTGACACAAGTCATTGTTTTAGAGATGTCAAGTTAGAGACGCCATATCAGTTTTAGAAACGCCAAGTCAGTTTTACAGATACCAAGTCATTGTTTGACATGCAGTCATTGAGATGACACATTGTTTTACATATGTCATTTCATTGTTTTAGAGATACTAAGTCCTCGTTTTAGAGGCCAACTCCGTTTTAGAAACACCAAGTCAGTTTTTTTTAGACACCAAGTCATCATTTTAGAGTTGGTAAGTTATTTTAGAGAAGCAAAGTCATAATTTCTGAGATGCTTAGTCATCATTTTAGAAATGCTGCATCTTATTTCACAGAAAGTTTTTGAGACAGTCATTTTAGGGATGCTAAGTAAAGTTTTGAGCTGCAAAGTCATAGGTTTAAAAAGCCATGTCATAATTTTAGAAATGCTAAGGTGAAGTTTTGAGAAGGTAACATTGTTATTTAGTCAATTTTAGAAATGCTGTCGAGTTTAAAATGCTAAGTCTTGGTTTTAAGAAACCAAGTCAGAAGAAAGACAAAATGGTCACTTAAGAAAAGATGCAGTTCTGATCTTACAACTGCTTTTTAATGGACCCATTGAATTTCTTTATGCAAATAAAATACAGGTATGATAAAGTCCATGTGAAAATCAGCTGAGTGACATAAATTAATGACATTTCTGCATAAGGAACTTTTCATACTACTCTAAATAATTCTAATGGTAATTTGTTTTAAACTTGCCGTTACTACAGGGTTCTTTATGCCATTTCTGTGTAAAACAAGGATCAAAACTGTTTGGTCTGACTGTATTTAAGTTTCAAAGTAGTCTTTTTTTTTTAAAGACTTACAGAATTACAAGCTAAATCCCAACGTGAGCCGAGACACAATTGAGGACAAACAAGTTAACTTAAACAAGCTTATTTTTAATGGATCTGCAAAACTGTTTGAATTTCCAAAGAGAACTCGTGTACCTCCCGCCCACAGTCACCCAGTGGCAAACGTTACACAAGGTTACAGAAACGTTTCCAACCCAAAGAACTTTGCATGCAGGAAAAAAAAAAAAAAAAAAAAAAAAAAAAAAAAAAGGAAAAAAAAAAAAAAAAAAAAAAAAAAAACAAATAGGAAAAAATAAAATAACTAAAATATAATGCAAGATAAACCATACAAATAAAACAATGATAAACAGGACATACTGGATAATGTGGTTCTCTTGGCTGGAGAAGAAATTCAAACGCTGTTCTGCTTCTTCGTTAGAGCTTGAACTGACAGAATATTAAAGTGTGCTGTGATTTCATTGGGTAAATGTGGCTCCGCCCACCACACAGCCCCACCCCTCGTCTTCCATATAAGGCACAGGACAAAATCAACCCCCACATAGAAAAGGAGCTAGCCACGCTTCTGTCACCTGGGAACAAAACGAACAGACTCAAGACAAAGCTCACCAAGCGTACAAACGTTAATCCTAAATTTGATTTTTAATTTTTCTTTACGTGGATCTCCTCAGAAAGGGAGCGCTGTGGGTGGGTGGAGTCTGGGAGCGTCTAACCGAACGAGCTCAGCCAAAAACAAAAATATTAAAAATATGAGCTTGTCCTTTCACACGTTTTTTTTTTCTTCTTTAAAACAAATGACAAGAAACGTGAGTGGATTTCTCTTTCTTTTTTTTTTGTCAGAAATAAAAGTGATGGTAGGATGCAGAATATGGGTGCTGCAAGGGGGGGGGGGGGGGAAATCAGACGATTGAAGTAGTTTATTGTTTTATTCCGATACAGAGACAGAATGTCAGTGTGAAAACTCAAGACAGGTTAGAGGGCGAGAGAGTTAGCAGTTTAAGAGAGAACGTGTGTGTGTGTGTGTGCACGTGCGTTAGTGTGGGTGAAACTGAGTTGTTGTTCAGCAGCACTTGCTCTTCCAGCTCGTGACTCCCCCTCCACTGCTGATGTCGACGTTTTCACTGTTGGGCTCTTTAACAGGCGTCTGTAACACAAAACAGAAAGAGTTGACGAACGCAGGAAGAATCTTCTGTCCGTTTTCAGCCGACTCGTTCACCGTGTGAAAAAAAAAAAGAAAAAAGAAGTGGTACTCGTACCGCCGGCACGACTTCACCCCAGTTTACAAGTCTGGCTCACAAAGAAACTTTATCAGAGCTTCTGTCGTCTCCCGCCAAATGAAACGAGCTCATCGCCAACAAACCACATGTAAACGAGGAAAACGACGCTAAATACAGAAAGTTCATTTCCTGTGAAAATGCAGCGTGAATGCTTACAGCTAAAGAACAACAGAACAAGAACAAATAGCAGAAGAAAGAACACATTTGCTGAATTAGGTTTAAATGAGCACAAAAATAGAAAAATAGCTAAATAAAATGCGAAATTTTGAAAAAATAAATAGCTGAAAAGGCAGAAAGAAGCTTAAACTATCAGAAAGTGGAAGAAGCTGAAATGTGCTAAAAAATGTGGGATTAGCAGAAAATGCTTAATTTAGCACAAAACAGCTAAAAAGGAGCTGAAATAGCAAAATAGCTGAAACTAGCAGAAAAAAAACTGAAAGAAGCACAATAAGCTGAAATTAGCCAAAAAAAAGTTAATTAGGCTGAAAGTAGCAAACGTTACCATGAAAAACTAGAATTTATCTGAAAAGAGCTGAAATTAGCTAAAAAAATTTTTTTATAAAAAATAGCTGAGAAGAGAAAGAACAAGTTTGCTGAAAGAAGCAGAAATGAGCACATAAAAGTGGAAATTATCTGGTTAAAAAGTTTAAAATCACAAAAAAATAAATATATATATATATATATATATATATATATATATACAGCTGATAAGTAGCTAAAAAGCAGAAAGCTTAAATTACCAGGAAGTGGAGAGAGCACATTTTAGTCTGAAAAAAGTTTTCTTTTATTAAGAATAAAAGTTAATGAATGTTCTGAGGTTTGTATTCAGTGTCTGCACAGATATAAAAATTATAAAAGTTGCGTTATTTTCCCCACACCATCTAAGGTGCGATCTTAAGAGAGGAACTTTGGGTTTTCATCTTTAAAAACAAAGTGAAAAGTTAATTTTACATAT
>JARVLU010000179.1:26959658-26970075 GCA_031762415.1 Simpsonichthys santanae
AAAACGTGTTTAAAAAGACGTAGCGGCTGCCATGTGCTTTCGGTTTCGAGTTACAGACGAAAATCCGGACTTACGGCAGCATGTGCGTTCGGGTCCGACTTACGGCAGAATCGAGTTGCGAACGGTCCTTAGGTCCGGAACCCGTTCGTAACTCGAGGACTACCTGTATATACATGTACATATAAATTTTGTGTTTATATTTAGCCCATACAAAACTTTTTTGTTCGGGCATCTTGATAGAGGAACTATTCTTGGTTTTATTAAAAATATCTCTCTTCCACAAATCAAGTCCCCAACTGCTGCCAAGCATTTCAGACAAACTGAGAATACAAATGCACAATTTCTACATTAAACTTACTGGAACATCTGTGCAAAGTTCGTTAATGCGTCGAGGTCATCTTGCCAATTAAAATCATATTTGCTTGATTCCATAAAAGCCTGCATTAAAAAAACAGATTTTTACTTTTCTCTTTACCGCTCACTACAAAACCGTGGGGTGCACGTCAAAAACAATAAATGCAGTTAAATCACTTAGTAACAACCTTTTTGTTTGTTCAGTTGTCCAGGGTTTTATGGATGGGACAGAAACAAGAGTTACATGGCAGAATATCAAACTTACATCTCCTACAACTGTAGTTATAAAAAAGTTAAACCATCTAGACATCATATTCACAAAAACATTTTTCTTCAATGAAGGAATTTGTCAAACAACTTGAAGTGGATGTTTAAAGTGCAAAGGAAAAAAATACGAGTGCTTAAGATTGTGGAAAGTGACTATGTTGTAAGGTTTTACAATACATACCATCTTAGAAAAAAAAAATAAAACATCTGTTGGATTACCGGGTACAGTAGTTGCTTGACAACTATGTGCATGTGTTTATTGGAACTACACTCCCTGCATTCATTCTGTGATGCAGCGTCAGAGTTCACAGTTACTCACCTAGATGAGTAATGGGAACTACAGCAGCCCATGAACACTCAGCTGGCTGCAGAGTTATGAAGAGTTGAAGATCATGGACAACACCAATTTATCCTTCACCTGTTTTACAAACTCACACCTGAGACAGCCATGTTGAGCTGATTGTCTCTCTCCCCACAACTGGTTGCTCACGCTGCACTGATGATCAGCAAGATATGCAGGAGGCGTAACCTTCACGGTGCAGCCTTGTTCGTTAGTGAAGCTTGCTGCTGGAAGGTGCGCAGAATATTTACCAGCTGCAGTGCGTTTCCAGTTTCACACCTAAGCAGTTTGACTCATATAAAAGCTTTGGCAAACCTGTTCCTGTTAATGGTTTGTTAGGTCATTTGAGCAGGTCTGAAATCTGTTAATAAGCAATGAAATCATGTAATTTCAGAGAGAACATTTATTTCTGCTTCTTGAGTTTAAACTCAACAGAATTATACACATTCTTTCTATGTTAAAGGAAGCCATCTTGCTAAGTGTAGACCCTTCAAGATAGCTCCACATTTCTCTAAATGAAAACAGAAAACCTGTTGTTGCCAACTCCCAGGCACTAATTTACCCCCTCGAAGGAACAAAGGTTACTTTAGGTCTTTACCTGCTGAGGAATCTGTCTGTACTGCTGTCCCAAATGTGCTTCATCACTAAAACACATCTTTAAAATGATGTGACTGAGTGGTTTTACTCAACTGGGTCCAGCTTGAAACTTATTTGGAAAAAGGAGACTGGCCGTGCCCAAACACTAGTGCAAGTCAAAGCGAAATCATAAAAAACATGTCTATAAGTAACAGCGGGCTCTGCAGCCAAACAGCTGTTCGCATAATAAAAGTCTAGCAAAGTCACCAAAAGGCTGAACTTGAAATAAATGACAGATTTATGGAACAGGGACTCAATGTTAGAGAACAGCAAATACTAAACTCTGTAGTCTAGAAAAACGGCTCTAATGATATATTATTTATTACTCAGTACTGATCTTAAGCAGCAGGTGTAAATGGAGCGCACACTTGGGCCGTGATGGGATTTGACATGCATAACACTTGACTCATGTGAGCGTGATTCTAGACGCAAGCACAGACGAAAAAAAATGATGATGCCACCACAATGGATTGATTAAAATTCTCACTGGAGCAGCACACAACCAAATGTGTATTTTACCTCAAGTTAGAGGTGCTTTGCTCGTTTCTTGGTGTTAGGACTGCATGAGCTAAAAAAGATGAATTAATCATTTGTGGAGAATCGAGATGAATAAGTTTTCAAAATGATGAAAATTAAAAAATATATGGTCTTTTTTTCAACAAAATAAGATAGAAATTTGAAGGAGCATTGTGACCTTACAACATCTAACAGTGTTGCTTATAAAACAAAATCGGTATCGGCCAAAATCGGAATCGGCAAGTCAGACTTTGTAGAAATCGGTGATCGGCCAAAAAACTGCAATCAGTGCACCCCTACAAAACACTGCTGAATCCACCAAAAACCACATGGAAGCTTAGGTCCCACGACTGACCTACATTAGGTTGGCAGTAGTACATTTATGTAAACAAATATGGTGAATTGGGCAAGTGTACAATCTCAAAGAAGACGTTAATGTGGAAATATCAGGGGTCACGCAGGGCGATAGAGTACCATAAATAAAAAGCTCAGCTTTCAAACCCAAGGTTTTAAACCTTTTAGAACAGTAAGTTTAACGTGGCTTATTTTCAGTTACTTTGGCCCTTTCTGTAGGTAAAGAAACACTTCATAGTTGGCATTTAGTCACACATTTACATACAAGTTTTTAATTTAAGGACAAAATCATTAACATGGGGGAAATGAAATCATAACTGCTTTATTTATGCTCTGGACTACATTAAGATCTTATTTTATTTTATCTTTATTTAACCAGGCAAATCCCATTGACATCATAATTTCTTTTGCAAAGGAGGCCTGCCTGAAGGCAACCTAACATGCATGTTTTTTGACTGTGGCAGAAAACCAGAGTACCAGAGAAAACCCACGCAAACATAAGAACATACAAACTCCACACAAAGACCCCAGGTTCAAACTGGGGTCTGAACCCACAACCTTCTCGATGTGAGGCAGAAGTGCTAACCAGTGAGCAGTCGTGATGACAAGCAGTGGAGCTGCCTCGACACTTGGACCACAGCGCTTTGTGGTCCTGAATATACTGACTGAACAAATTAGTCATTTTACGTCATGTTGTGACAACAGCTACAAAGGCATTGAAGACAAAGTCCCTGTTTATGGTTGATGTCATGATTTGAGCAGCCAAAATGTATCCTGAAAAATGCCTTCTTACAGATTTTGCTATTGTTACATGTACCATACCGTTATAGACGTCCCCTACTTAAACGGTCTGTACAGTATACATAAAAAAATTCACTAAACTCTCTTTAGATTCCTCTTTTCTGTTTTGATTAGCCTGTCAAAATTGAACGGTTCTCCTTTTGTAAACAAGCTGGGCTGTCTCAAAACTAAATTGTTCAAGCATAAAGCCATCTTAACTGTGCTAAAACATACAAAACACTGTAATAATTACTTTTAGGTATGAAACAAAAGGGGGCGACTAACTTTTCTTTATGTAACACTGAACGTCTACTGACCTGATTTATTTTGTCTGTTGCTTTGAAAATTTTTACTTTTCTACTGCACCAGACACTACCCTAAATTTGACAAAAAACAGGATAATGTCATTAACAAAGTTAGCTTCTGTGAGACTAAACAGTAGCTTCACTGGCCGCAGAATACTAAACCAGTTTTACTTTTTATACTTAAATGAAGGTTGTTAAACTTGTTATCAAGTACTTTAACTTGTGGTTTTGTCACATCCCTTGCGTTCCATATTATTTTGTAGAAATACATTTATTACAATTAGTTTTATAAGTGTCAAGTAAACGATGCTAGCAAGTCGCTAGCGTCACGGGCCTGCAGTGCTAACAAACTGTTAGCCACCAACAAGATAGCAATGCCTAAACTTGACTTAGTCAAGCTAAACCGATTAGCTAAAAGTTATTTAATTGATGCAGTGACTTAATCAGGAGTCGGTATTTTTTTTAAAAACTGGACAAATAGTTTTCAGGTGATCATCCAGGCTAGGAGCGATGATGTATGCTAGCATAGCAGCTAAGCTAGCTAGCTAATATGTCCAGCCTACCATTACAGCTGCATGATGGGGTCAGACTTTTCCAGCTGTCAAGCCGCTTCTGACACAAGTTTGGCACTGTCAGGAACACCTGTGAAGACAAACACAGGTGCCGTTCTGTTCGGTGGTCTTCTTACCTATGGTAGAGATGAAGGTTGTGTTGAAGGCGTCGTCCGAGAAGCGGAACAGCACACAGGTCTTCCCCACACCCGAGTCCCCGATCAGAAGCAGCTTGAACAGCAAGTCGTACGTCTTTTTCGCCATTGAAAACCAATATGTGTTCACCCAAATACAAAAATAAAAAAAATTAAACTAGCACGCCTACGGGAAGTCTAAAGCCAGCGCCTTCCAGCCCGCTCCAAGTCACACAATCTGGGATTTGTTGATGCCACCCAAAAAGCGTGCCCGTGTCCGAGAAGTTCAAAATCCCAGGCCCGACTGCTTCCTTCCCCCGACAGCACGAGAACAAAAACAAAAAAAAAGCACAAAAATAGAATGTCTTCGCGTGCGATTCCTATTTTTCCACTCTTTCTATTCTCTCCCACACACACGCGCGCGCGCACACATACACACACACAGAGTCGGGACAAAATGGCTCCTCTCTCTGTCTCTACCCCGGACTCGGTCTTTCTTCAAACTAACGGCGAGCTAATTCAAATTCTCCGCACACGCCGTCATTCCAGAGCCCTGCCGAGAGCTTCGCCGAGAACAATGGGTAACGAGCCGCACATCGAAATTAGTCAAATTCACTGTCTGTTCGGTGGAATTTCGCTTTTCTGGAGAGATTAGGGGCAGAAATACAGACAACCGCCGTCGCCTTCGAATGGGAGCCTCCCGACGACACCCTACACAGAACGCCACGCCTTCGTTCAGCCTCCTGTCAAGTTATACGTTTCTGATTGGCTACTTTGTCTGCCGCTCCAAACAACTACGTAATATGATTGGCTTAAAACTGCAAACTTGAATTAAAGGGGCGTATCTTAGAGTGACAGAAAGGGCAAATGCTACTGCGCGAGTTCCTCGGACATTTAGGCGCAGAGGTCCCATCGCCTTTCACTGAGATGCGTGGCTGCTGATCCAACATGGTGGCTGGTTTCATGCGGATCTTTGACCACCAGGGTGTGTTTCAGCTTTCTTGGCAAGCAAGGACTTGGTGCGGGGACTATCCCAGCTGTGAGTCAGGCAAAGTGATGTCATATAAGTACTTTTGTGCTTGTTACGGGCGTTTCCCACATCCTCTGCCCTGAGAAGTTGCATGATCGTTTATCCTCTTAAGACTTTTTAATAACTATTCACACTGAGAGATGATCTGCGTGTATTACTCTGTGTGTTTTAGTACTGGACTTTCCTTTTTCTGCCTGTCAAAGTACTTTGACTCAGACTCAGGAATGCTCAGTATGCCCTGCTTTCTGCTGCCAAGTACAGACTTGACATAAACTGAGGAAGAATTTAAAAAATGAAATGCTCTACAGGAATAAATGACAGCTTTTTGCTGTTAGACACAAAACAAACACAACTGGACATTAAAGCCTGACCTTATGGTGCTAGTTTTAAAAACAGAAACTTGAATATCAATATCAAGATGTGCTTTATTGGTATGCACGCTTTTAAAAAAAAAAAGGGACAGGCAAGGCCTCATCCTGTGGGACAATTCAGCTTTTTCATTTTACTGACAAGGTCTTTCAAAGGCAAGCACCGACAGGAAGGAAATGAGGGACATTCTTGGAAAACATACAACACTAAGTTAATGAAGAACATTAACGTGAATAAACACAGTCATTATCAGTACTGGTTTTAATCAATGAATGTTAGAAAAACATTGTATCATCCGGATGAATTTTAATTAAACTTGCATAAGGTCATCACCAAACATGCACAACTGATTACCGGTAACTTTCGAAGACAACCTAGTTCAAGATGGCCGCCACATCCAACTGATGCAAAAATTAACCACGACTATCAGTTTTACAGGTAGAGACCTAAACTTTGTTGTAGTTGCTGAGAGTCATTTAAAACACATACTCCAAGTGCTAACCGTTATTCAAAGCCAGTTAATCTTTCTCATTAAAACTGGTATCAACCCTGCTTGTCTGTTAGCAAAATATCTCTTGAACTACTGGACAGAGTTTCATGTAACGCTCACGTGTTTGCAACTGATTAACTTTTGGATTAACTCAGTTCAACATGGCTGCCACAGCCAATCAATATTATCCAAAGCAAAATCGGCTATAACTCGTCCAGTATTACAGATGTTGAGCTAAAATGTGGTGTGGTAGTAGCTGTGAGTCGTTAATAAGTGTGATATGTGTTGCGGTAAAAGTTAGCTTCAATACATGATCAAAACAACTAAAACTTTGTCGCCTCTCAGCCTCAAATGATCTTTGGCATGCAGGCGACGTGCATTCCTTTAAGTCTTGAACAAACTTGCTCTTGCAGAAAGTTGTAAAAATGATTTGTGCGTAGATTAAATGTGCAACACTGCTGTCTGTGCAAAAAAATGCAAACACACTAAAATCTTTCAGGCCAAGAGGGAAATAAAGAACAAGCTGAAAAGGATTTTGTTTAAGTGAAGTCAGAGATCAACACCCAGCAACTCATCAGCGCTGACACAGTTTGTTTTAATCAAGCTGAATAAGATCAGTTTTCACTCAAGCTCCTCCGCAGTTGAGCTACGTTTGTTACTCTAATAAATAAATCATGCGTAAGCTCTGAAGTTTTTTCAGATCCAGATACATTCCTGGATTCTTTTTTTCTGCAAGGGGCCCCAGGGTTTGTCTCACACAGCAGCGACTACCGCTCACATTTCTTCCTGCTCTAACGTTATAAAAGAATCCATACGTGCCTGATTTGTTAGAAAACGTATCAGTGTGTGCTTTAAGAGTATTTAGGGACATTTGGTATTTATTTGGCAGCTTTAAAGGGTTAGGAAGTTGGATGAGCGGGGGGTAAAAGGCGACGGAGCTGAGCTGCAGTATGTGCTATGCATATAAATGAGTTGTCCCCACCCTTTAAAAAAAAAGGTTTTCTGAACCTTTTTCTCTCTGTTGGAACTAAAACAAATACTTGATTATTCTTCCTTTGAGAATTAGTCCAAATTATTTATTTTAAAAGTTTTATTTGAAATCAATTCATCAAATTTGATTCAAAATACTTAATTAATCCCAAAGGGAAATTAACTGTTGTTAGCTCATCATCATGGTTTCATTAGAGTTGTTCTAGATGCTGATGTCTTTGGGCAGGAAGGATCTCTTGTAGCGGTCCGTCCCACAGTGGATCTGAAGAAACTGGCTGCAGACGCCGATCTGTCCACCCAGACCCAGCAGCGATGCCCGAATGCTCGGCAGAGCTCTTCCCCGAGCGCCATTTCTCCCAGCAGCCTGCTGAGCCCATCATCACCGCAGACTTAACTGCAAGTGCTGGGGGATGATCTTGGTCCTTCCGCTGTCACGAGCCATGTTTCCCACTACTTAGGTTAGGCACTCGAGTACCGCCTCCAGGTAGATGGCACTGCATCCACAGCACCTCCTTTTCAACTCATTTGGGAGTTGGTGCTGTAGTTGAAGTATTGAGTCTTATTGGTAGTTGAGGTAAAGGTTCTCATTGCAAAGTAATGAAGACCAAATTAAAATAAAATAAAATCTGCAAAATAATTTGTATTTTTTTGCATTATATGACCTTAAGTTGATCATTTCTAAGCTAATTTTCTGATGGACTGCCATCCATCATCTGCGTTTGTTATCAATGGAAACAGGTAAAAAGGCTGAACATGGATCAAACGTCAAACTTACCGGTCACATTTGTTGCACAGACTCGTACAGGGCGGTTATGTACCTTGAGTTTCCACATGGTTTTCAGCAAGTTCTGCTTTGTTTACGTTGAGTGTGGACCCGGAAATCAGACTTTAATAAATCAGAAAAACTACTTTAAACTGCACCATTTGATATAGTTCAAGATAAACTTTATATTTGATTTCATAACCCTTCTAAACATTTTAGCTTTTGGTTAAACACAACCTGGAATATTCAAAAGAAAAGAGAGCTGCATTAGCCAGATAATGTGCATAAACCTTTTACTTTGTTTGCTTTTCAAAGTTTTTGTCGTGAGACAATTCATTTACTCTTGACATATTATGCATTGTAGATTGATAACAATGATTTACTGATCTCTAGAATCATCTAAAATTAGAAACATCTTGTTAAAAATGATGCCGAAAAATGGGTTCATGCGCAATGGTTTATCTGTGTGCCCAAAAAATAAAAACCTTTATTTTTTTTGGACTTTTTCAACTTTATTTATTTATTTATTTATTTATTTATTTATTTATTTATTTATTTATTTATTTATTTATTTATTTATTTATTTATTTTGGAGAAAACTAACTTCTCTCCACTGGCTCCCTGACAAATCCAGAACTGAATTCAAAATCTTACTTCTAACATACAAAGCCCTCAACAACCTAGCTCCATCTTATATTTAAGATCTTATTATTCCATATTTTCCCAACAGAGCACTTTGTTGTCAGACTGCAGGTTTACTTGTGGTTCCTATAGTTTCCTCAAACAGAATGGGAGGCAGATCTTTCAGTTCTCAGGCTCCTCTCTTGTAGAATCAACTTCCAGTTTCTGTCCGTGAGGCTGACACATTGTCCAGTTTTAAGACTGGGATTAAGTCTTTCCTTTTTGATAAATCCTGTAGTCAGCTTGGTTTATCTCTCACTTTGCTATGAACATGTTTTGTTTGGCTTCACTGACTATCCAACAGCTAAAGAAAAACAGTTCTATATTGTTAATCTTATTATATATCAAGCCAAATGGCATATTCATAAATGTTGTTACACTAATTAAAAACCTCTTCTCTCCGTTTTTGAAAATGAGGTCAAATAATATATCAAAATAAATATTCCACCAACATGAAGGCCATTAAAACTTGCACCTTATGTGCTCTCTTTAATATACTGTATTTATGTAATATGTTATTGTAAAGTACTGTATTGTTTCAGTGTTTGTAACCACCTGGCGGCTGCTATTTCATTACTGTATATTGCATTTCACTGTACAGTATTGTTTTGTATTATTTCAATAAAGATTTAAAAAAAAAAAAGTCAGCTTGGTTTCCTGACCTATTCTTTTGACTAGTGGAGGACAAATTGACCTCATTTCATCAGATGGACAGTTACAAATAGATACAAATGAATAGTTTGTATCTATTTGTAATTATTCTTAACATGATTTCTGTCTTTTTGTTTTTCCCCATGAGAACCTGATGGCCTCCATCTTGGACCTGTCGTGTGTTCGTTTCGCTTTCCTGTTCCTCTCAAATCCATCCAGTCGAAGCAGGTGGCCGCTTCTTCTGAGCCTGGTTTTGCTGGAGGTTTCTTCCTCATGAGGGAGTTTTTTCTTCCCACTGTTGCCTCTGTGCTTGCTCAGGATGGGAGACTGCGATGAAGTGAAAACTCAAAGCAATCCGTTGGCTCCTTAAATACTGTAACGTTATATTATATGTGAAAGTTTGTTGCTTTCAAGTGTCTGCGTTGCAGATGTTGCTCTTTTTATTTGCATCAGTGTTCCTGGTCACTCATGGCATCACACGAAGCCGTAAAACATCGACAATGAGGCATGAGAAGCGAATGATTGCATCACAGAAATAGTTTTGGGGACTTTTCAGAGTTTGTTGTAAAACTCACTCAGCTGTTTACATTCACTTTTGGTTTGTGTGCATATTAGAGAGCCATCAGTCAGGTGGAATATTAACAGGAAGCAAAGTCATTTTCATCCGGCTTCTCGTATAAAACAAATACTGTATGTTGGGTTGACTTCCCCGCGTGGTTCAAGTATTTTCCTCTCTGATCAGTCAACAGCACTGAAAAAACAAAACACATAATTTAAATAGTGATAATCCTAAATTACACATAATTAACCTTAAAGCTTTTGTTGCTGCAAATTTTCTGACCTCATTGGTGACATTGGCCATCTGTAGGTCAAATAAAGCGCGTGTGCTGCATTCACTGCACCAGAGGACGCTGTTGTGTCACACTGAGGAGGATTTAAAAAAAAAGTCATGATTGATTTTGGATTTCCCCACAATTTCCTCTGTTTGTACTGTTTGGTTATGTAATAACTAGGAAGCTACCATCAATATCTGGCAGGTGGAGTGGAAAGAGCCTTAAAAAAAATAAAACTGCAGAAACAGGACTCTGTTTGAAATGAGGAGGAAAACTGCTGGTTCAGAAACTGGTAGTGGCTTCTTTCTTTCTTTCTTTCTTTCTTTCTTTCTTTCTTTCTTTCTTTCTTTCTTTCTTTCTTTCTTTCTTTCTT
>JARVLU010000179.1:26975656-26989380 GCA_031762415.1 Simpsonichthys santanae
TTCGGACGAAAGACGAAACGTTTCTAAATTTTTTTGCTTTGTTTTGTTTTGTTTTTTGAATGTCCAGAGGACCAGACGTAGCTTTTTTAGATTTTTCTACCTGGATTATTGAGCATGCATCAGTGCATCTACAATAGACTCCCTGAGAAAGGTTCAAGTCCCTGACCTCCCTGAGACATGGGAAAAAGGTTTCACAGAGTTGTGAGTAGAAGTTCTCACAAACAGAGAGCTCTACCAGACATTTCCAGGTTCTTCATCATTGGTTTGGCTTTACTAGGTCTGTCCAGCAGACTTCCCTGGTACCATATCCAGCTCACCACCAGGTAGTGATCAGTTTAGAGCTCTGTCCCTCTTTCTAGCCAAGTGTCCAAGACTTGGGGGCCACAAATCTGAAGATACAGTCATCGACCTTTGGCCCAAGGTAGGCTGGTTCCAAGTACCCTTTTTTACAATCCAAAGCTTGAACATGGTGCTCTCCGAGCACCGATGTTTCATAACAATCGCTCGGGTTCATATTAATGGAAGTTTTTTTTTTTTCCCATTCTGAAAGGGCCTTTATATACTGTATTTAAAAAGTCATAAGTCAAATGTTTCTGGGGCAGTAGACAACAGTGGAATCAATTCATTTTTAACTGTAAGAAACCTTCAGCAGAACCAGAACCAGGTTCTGCCTGAATTGGCTGAGAAAAGGAAGGACAGGAGACTAAAGGTGTGCCAGGTCCAAAAGTAAAATGACTGCAGTTTGGATTTTATTTTATTTATTTATTTTCTTTTATTAACTAGAAGCTATCAGATAAATCTACTTCTAAACTCCATTAGTTGACTATTTAAAAAATGACAGTAAACTTTCTCTGATCATCTTCAGAACCTCAGAAAACCTCAGGGTGGAAGGTGCTTGTTGGAACAAACCTTTCAACCTGATGATGATAATAATAATGCCACACAATGTCATCAATGTATGTTACCACACAAGGACGAAATTACTCTCTGCATTTAACCCATCCACCACCAGGTGGTGCAGTGGGCAGCTATTGAAAGCGCCTGGGGGGGCAATTTGGGGATAAGGTGTGCTGCCCAAAGACACCACAAGGTATGTAGTGACCGGGGATCGAACCTCAGTCCTTCGGGTCCCAAGCTGTCTGCCCTGCCTCTACACCATCTAATCTTTCAAAATAAAGTTTTGAGTCAGAAAACTTCAAAATTACAAAAAGAAACTGAGTTGACTAAAATGTTAAGGATACAAGTCTATGTATAGTGTATTTTAAAGTTGTAATAATTGGTAATTTAATAAAAGTACAGAAGTGAAATGACATCGTTGTCTGCATGCAGAAGGTGTTGTGTTTAGTTTTGTTTTCAGTTTGGACTGAGAACCAGCTAGAACTGAGATGAGGATCTAGAGACCATCCACAAATTTCAACATCAGGTTGTCATATACAACAACACCTGAGTTACATTAGACATTTATGACTCAGATACAGTTACTCTCACATTAGCGTCATACTTATGGTTAAATTATAAACACTTTTATATAATTATGGAGAATTTTTATCCTTGTGCTCTTTTATTGATAGTTCCTTAACAGTTGTTCAGCTTAGAGTTTGACATGTTCGGATTAAGATTAGGCTGTAGTAGTTTCCTTCTCTACCTTTCCAGTCAGTTTCACTTAAAAAACTAAAAAAAAAAAAAAAAAAACTGTTTTATTCGTATCTGTTTGGTGCTCGTGCTGACTGGTTCATCCCATTATTACGTAAAGGTAATTAGTGAGGAACAGAAATGAGTCGGAGTTGCAGCGTTTTAAATCTAAACATTAGTTCCAAGTTTTAAGTTTTACTTTGCAGTTTTATGAGCCAAAAAAAGGAGTGGCTACCCCTTCATTATCATGGCACCACAGTTTGAGAACCCTTGAGAAAGAGGAAATAAAACTCACTGATCCCATTTTTTTTTTTAATCTGCCCCCCAGATTTCTTTCCTCCTCGTAAAGTTGTAAAATTGCAGTGGAATTACGTGAAGGCTTTTAATGATTCAACACCGACCGCCTACCCCAGAACAAAAAAAACAAGTTTTTATGATTGTTTCACGACTGCAAGAAACCCTCCACACAGTGCCTGGAGTTTTTACATTATATCTGACCACTGAAGAAAATGGATAATTGGATGGTGCAGGTCCACCCACATGGTGCAGCTTTGCACAAACACAATCATGCATCCACCATAAGCGAGTTACTGTCATTTCACCTGGTTAACTTAATGGTCTTCCTGAAGTCATTTGTGATGGGAGCTTTATATCCTCCCTTTCGTAGTAAGGAATCTATGGTTTGAATGTGGTCCCAACCTGATTAAAAATGAAAAAAGAAGATCTTCAGCACAGCTCTTCATGTGTTCTTTATTTTAATAAATCTGGTTGTATTGTTGAGGGGGTGGGGGGCACAAAAAGACCTCACCTTGCTCCTTTGCAACCTCTGGCAGGTAGGTGGCGGTGCGTTTTGATCCTTTTTCATTGAAAAACTCTATTCTTATACCATGAACACCCACCTGGAATTAAAGACGAGCACAAAAACAAACACAAAAAAAAAAAAAAAAAAAAAAAGTTAAATTGTAAAAAGTGCCCCCCCTCGAGAAACCAAAGCTGTAGAGAAATCCACAGCTAAAGAAAAACACAAAGCTGTTCCATTTTACAGCTGAAGTGTAATGGCGTTCAAAATTGAAACTGGGTTTTTCTTATCACCCACTGCCACAAGGCAAAAGGTGGGCGATGGCGTTTTCCCTTTGCATTTGTTTGTCTGTTAGCAAAATATCCCTTAAACCAGTGGATGGCCTTTATTTAAACTCTCAGAAAGTACTGACTGGATATACGTCTCCACCTGATTAACCTTCAGCATTAACCTGCCAGTGATGGCTGTCACAGCTATCTGACCTTAGCCAACAGATTAATGGCCACAGCGTAGTTGACTTCACTGATATTTAGCTCAAATTTGGTGTGGTGGTAGCTAAGAGTCATCCAAACACATACTATGAGCAACAACACATACATACCAACATTATCCAGATGTAACCAGAACTGCTCCAAGTGCATCATTTCTCATCATAAGACCATCTTTGTTTGAAACTTTGACATGATCGAATGTTGATGATATGCATTCCTCCAAGGCTTTTAATTCTTACTGTTTCACAAGGATTCAGCACCAAACTCCTCCTAGATAATGTCTAAGTCCACCAAGAGTTGTGGACGCTCACCTCCCACTCAAGGTAATCACCGACGTCTTCAAAGTTGGTGAGAAGAGACACTGAGCAGAAGAGGCGAGGCAGCTCATCCCTTGTCATGGGGGGGAAGCGGCTGTCTTTAAGGGCACTGCAGACAAAACAAGCAGAGCGACGAACGGCGTTACGGATAAAAAGTTATCCACATCAAGTCTTCAAAGGTTTAATGGTTCGCTCATTAATTTGCACGGTTTCAATTGTCTGGGTCCTACTGATGGAGGAAAAGTTACTAATGCACTGAAAAGCTTTTGTAACAGAAGAAACCACCAACCACCTTGTGTCTGATGTCAAATATTGCGTTAATTCTATGGAAGTAGAATTATAACACCACCAAATGCAGATTTTATAAGAAGCCTGATTAGTTCAGATTTTAAATAGCTGTAAAGCACCAAAAACAATTTAGTGTTTGTGTGATGTTAAGTGTAAGTTACTCCAGGAAAATGTAATGGATAAATACCATCTGCAGTCCTGCGGTGCCATTTGTTTCTGTGACTCGCACAGAACTGGACCAGAGTCTGTGTTCTTTAGTCAAATTGTACATCCTGTATGTACTCTAAAGCTGAAACCACAGAAGCTCCCTCTGACTGTAAACCCCAGGTAAACTTCAGCTAATTTGATTTACTGACACAGCAGATATGGTGATTTCAAATTACCAGAAGTTAGCAGGTCATAATTTTCTTTATGCTCCATAGCAGGGGTTAGGTTCCTGGCTAGTGTTAATTTTGGACTCTGCGTGTGCTGCAGCGCGTCAGCAGAAAGACCTACGTGGACGTGACAGGACCTGCACCCAGGCAGCTCTGTGAGCAACTAATATAATCATCAACTAACTTCAACAACATCTGTGGGGAGAGCTGGGATGGAGGTCGTAAAATGTGACTGCACCCCAGAGACAATCTTGTGGCGTAATTGCTGCACTTTATAGCAAAGATTTAGGAGTGCTCGTTTAAAATGTGTAACCTTAGGCTGACTCTAGAGCTCTTTGTGTGTGTGGGGTGGGGGGGGAGACCATCATCTGCCATCATCCCTTGTGTTGAAGATAGTTCTTCATGTTGACTGCATGTTTAGGGTGACATGCAGCAGAAATGAGTCTTTTGTTTAAGCCATACACTAAACTGTTACCACCTACATGACAGAACCAGGTTGTACGAACAAACAAAGCTTTTTAAACTAGAGATAAGGGCGTGTTCTTGTTTCTGACATATTTCATCATCTTAAAGGACTGGGAAACAGCCATTGCAGTTGCCATGGTTACACTATAACAGAAGATAAACATGTTTTGCACTGTGTTGCTCAGCACTGTCAATGCCGCTGCCTACTTGAGGCCTCTTGTTTTGAGTTAAACCACATTTGATCCTAAAGCAACAGTTCAGATCATTAGACGTGTACTTGTGTTAAGAAGTTATGAATAAGTTTAGATGAATGGTTTAATTCTGACTGGACTGATGAGCTAATGGCTAGTCTGAGCTTGCAAAAACAAAGTGGCTCCCTGCCTGTCTCAAAACTTCATGATGGTTCAGGCCAGCCGTTTTATAAAACTTTAAATCACTGTCAGTTTTACATGACTAAAACTTTATAGTTATTTGTGAATGTCAGTAGGAGAAGCAGCAGCTAGCTGTAGCACTGCCACTGCAACTTGGGGTAGAAATTGGGCAGCAAGTTTCAAATTTTCCAAGACATTAAAATGTACAAATTTGTAGAATTAAAGCTATTTTTGTTTCAGGAAGCAGGTGTTTTGTTTTATCTCGCTTTTACCAGCTCCTGGTCGTAACACACTGCTAACAGGACCATGAGTTTGGGGTAATGCGCCCCAGTTAAAATGAATATGATAAATTAATTTTCATATCATTATTATACACATTTACACAAATGTGTAGAATTTCTTTATGTTCAGAAATGTGCTATAATAATTCATCTCAGTGCTGTAGCATCAAATTCCCCACCCTAGCTTAGCACTACTTCCAGTAGGAATTTCATCATATTTCTGACGCAAAACTGACATCAATGTAAAAGTTTATAAAAAACAGAGCGTGAACAAACCACTATGAAATATTTGAGAAAGGAGTGATTTTAGGATCACTTTTTACTTTGGTCCTTTTTTCCCCAAAACTCATGTCTTTCAAAAAGCTATCCTGAACAGGTAAGACATTAATTGTTCATAATCTTTTCACAGAACCCACCTTTAAAAGATCTGACTTATCCTTTGAACAAAACTCAAACAGATACTTTAAACCAAATGCCTATACAGAGTCTGAACATCTTTAGGAAGAACTGAATTTAAGAACATTCCACGTATCTGTTATTATAAATGTTAATAAAATCATTCTTGTTTAAACTGATTTCAGGACCTAAAAACATACCATTTTAACATTTTACCCTTCAGACAAAGACACGGGCTCCATCATGTCACAGAAAAGGCAGAACTGAATTAACTTGGAAACAGTAATATCACCATTCTTTAATTCAGTTTGTTCTGTAAATCTATAGTTTTTAGGTTCAGTAAATTTAGGTATACAATGCAAACATTTCTATTGTTTATGCCCTTTTTTCTTGTTTGTTTTTATCAATTCATAAGAAATAGGTTAAAAATAGAAACTGTATTTTAAAGTTTATAAACAGGACAAATATTTTCTGAATGGTGGCCAAGTTACTATTTTCACTACTGTGCCCATTATAGATAAACAGAAAAGGAGTAAAGTTCCATTTTCAGGGGATGATGTTGGGGAATTTTTAATCAAAGTTTATGTTTTTAACTACTGGTACTATGTCTGAGAATGTTAATTCTGCACATGAATCATATGTTTGGGTTAGTAGAGAGCTGGATGAGGAGCTGGGTGAGGCTGCTACGTGCAGCTGTCGCTCCAAGGACGCCTCCCAGTCTGTGAGCTGGGTTGAACTGATAAGCGAATAAAAACAAGCTTCACACACTGCACGTGGCAGATTCTTGTGAGTGGGCTTCATGTGTGTACTTCCTGTATATCTGTGTAACCTGTCCTGAAAATATGTCCTCCTTGGAAGTAAAATATCAGTTTAAAATGTTCTCTTGCTGTTGAGCGTGACTCCTTTTGAGTAAGTAAAAGCGAGAATATTTTAAATTATTGTACAGTAAGGACTCAAAACCCTCTCAAAGCACTGTTATAGACTGACAGACAGAGATGCAACTAAGCCTGTAACAATAAACAAATCAATTAATCGCATGATAAATGAAAATTATCAACCTCATTTTCATTTATTGGCTTTATTGTTTCTTTGTGTCTCTCTCTTTCTACTGAAGACACTGGATGACAAAAAGCTCAACTCTGGTGCTCTTCACGGACTCCTCCCTTTCTCTTTTCTCTTTAAAATCCATTGTAACCGTCCAAAATTGCGTTTTCAGATCGTTAAAATCAGCTAAACTGAGAAGCTAAGCTACGAGCTAAGCTAGCAGGCCGACCTCAGGGGAAAAACCTCGGTCTTGTCCAAAATTCACTGTTGAAACCCTTTGTCATCATGTAAAAAGTTGTTTAACTCTGCAAAAAGAAGCTGAGAACTTGTTTACTAGCTCAAACCACACCGAACGTCCGCCATTTTGAGAACCGAAAAAAGGAAAGGGAGACAGCCCATGTCACGTCAAGGGGCCTCCCTCCCACTTTTCTTAAAGAGACACGTTGCTCGCTCCCTCACTATCCATCCTTTGGTTTATACAGTCTTATACTGCCATCCAGTGGTTAAAAAAAGGTACTACACTAAAAAAGTTAAGTTTGACACAAATTACTAATTAGTGTCAAATTTCAAACAATATTATCATTTATCGCAATAATTTCTGAGACAATTAATTGCCCAGCAAAATCTGTTATCGTGACAGGCCTAACCAAACACAAAACTCCGTACAATTTGTGCCAAGTATAGAAATCTTCAATTTATCCCTTTAGAAGAATAGCAGCTTTAAATGTCCAATCTGGAGTTCAGCTTAGCTTAAAGTGTGTGTTTTTTTCGCTTTATATTAATGCAACAAAGGACGCCAGCAACCAAAGACCGAGTCAGAGCCACAGTCGTTAATTGCCCTGATTCATGGGCAGATCCCGTCAATAAGTCACTCGTGCAGAACAACAGAGTCACTGGACTCTACGATCCTGCAGCCTCAACACGAGACGACACCGGATCAGCTTTCTGAACCACCCGAGGCTCTAAACCAAGATGAAGGGAGGCGGAAGAAGATATTTTGTTCTGAGACGAGAGAGGGTTTAGAAATTATCAATAAGTATTTAGCATTTTGTCACACTAAACGTTCGTTTTACGATCACCCGGACAAGCGGTCACTTCTTTCTTTCAACAGATTTGAGGTTGTGCCAATGTTCTCATCAACACGAGCTCTGCTCCGTTATGAAACAGGCGCGTAGCCGGTTCACGTCGAGCAGCAGCTTCTTGTCAAGCGGACCGCTCTGAACGACTCTTCTCTGGAACTATTCTTAGATCCACTTTTCTGGGTCAAACCTGTGCCATTCCCAGCACCTCTCATCACAACGAGCTTCATTTTTACGCCTCTCATTTGAAGTTTCTTTGAATAAAACACAAAGATCGACGTTGAGCTTTATTAAACTTTATGACTTAAGTTCAATTATCTGCCTTTACTTTTGCTTTTGCTTGAATCAGTCTTTGCTGGTGGATTTCAGCCAATCAGAAAGCAGGATGGACAACAATGACCATGACCTCAGAGGAAGTATCATACAATCACGTGCATGCACATACATATATGTGTACATTAAAATGTTATCTCTCCAGCTGCGTTTTTGCAGTCCACACATTCACTCAGATGTAGCCTATTAGCAAAAAATTTGCTTCCTGTTTTTTAAGCGAACTTCCTGTTAAATCAGCGGAGAACAAAGCCTGGATGCAGAAACTCAGGCGTGTGTTTTTGTGCGTCTGTGTGGAGGAGGTTGATAAAGCGCTCTTCATCTCTCTGCAAACAGGGCTGCATCACTGAAATATTGATGAATCCACTCTGTGTGTGTGTCCTTGTGTCTGTGAACGTAGTGTTTGTTCATGTTGTAGTTGAAATGAATGAATCTCTGCACAGAAACATAAAATATTGAAGATATGTTTGTCTTACAAGGGATGGATGTGAATTTAGCTGATGTCATTTCCTGCTAAATTTATGTTTGACCTTTTTTAAAATGAAGTTATCATAAATAAATTAATTTGGTTGAAAGTAGCAAAAATTACCATGAAAAACTTGAAATTTTATATATTTATCCCTGTCATACTTGTTTTAGTGCCTTTTCTGCTCTGTTGTGTTGTGACGTTATTTTCTCAGCAGTGACCCCTACAGCTCAAATGGAGAACTACATTGAGACTAGTCCTGTTACAAAAAAAAATTTTCACGTGAAAACCCAAATAAAGTAAATTATATATCTATATATAACAATTCAGAGTTTGTTAGCCTAAGAGTAAAATTTCACTTTGACCAAATTTATAAAGGAAAAGGACTGCGCTATGTGCTTTAGGTGTTGCTTCAGTCAATTGAACTATTTTGGTCCAGAAAAGCTGGTGAGGTTTTTGGATAGTGTCGACTTATGGCTTTTATTTATTTACCTTTGTATGTTAGTAGAATATTTCATGAATTACTGGATAACTTTTAATAAAACTCTCAGGAAGTAATCTTTGGATGTGCATCTACAGCTGATTAACATTAGGAGTAAAACTGATATTCGATGACCTCTGCAGCTAACTGATCTTAACAATCACAGAAACCGCTGTAGCTCGGGTAATTTTAGAGGATTTGAGTTTAAATTTGGCATGGTTGTAGCTGAGCGTCATCTCCAACATAAATTCAGAGGGCTAACAGGTGGTGTGCGATCTTGTGATATTGCTGATGATCAAACATATCGTTATTTATAAGTTTTCCCCCATAAAAGCTATAAATCCGATGTCACTTTTAAGATAAACTGATCTTAGACAAAATTTGCATTTTTTGGTTCATAATCACTAAAATAAGATAAAAACGTGGGAGATTTAGTTTAGTTTATTTGTTAATTTAAAAAAAACAAAACAATACAAAACAATCCCATGAACAATAACGTACAGAGTATAAAAAAATGAAAGGTAGCAGAAAGAAGAAAAAATCTTATTATACCTGCCCCTTTTTTCCAAACAATTTGTTCAAATGGTAATAATCTTGTAGTAATTTTGTGCTGATGACTCGCTAAATCTTCATGTTTTTAAGATTTAAGGGTTTTAAGTTGCTTAAGTGCGGTGGTGCAGTGGTTAAAGCTGATGGTTGCAGGATCGCTTTTCAACCTGGGGCCTTTCTGGCGAGGGGTTTACATGATCTTCCTGTGCATGCGTGTTTTTTCTCGGTACTCCAGTTTCCTCTCA
Source organism: Simpsonichthys santanae (assembly GCA_031762415.1). Lineage (NCBI taxonomy): Eukaryota > Metazoa > Chordata > Actinopteri > Cyprinodontiformes > Rivulidae > Simpsonichthys > Simpsonichthys santanae. The sequence continues at coordinate 26,985,265 of JARVLU010000179.1, forward strand.
GACTAAAAAAAATAAAATAAAATCAGGTTAGGTTAGTTGGTTAGATGTCTCATTTGTCTCTATGTGTCTCTGTGATGGACCTGGAGACAGACAGCAGCTCCCCACGACTCAGAAAAGAGCTGCGGGTAAAGAAGATGGATGGATGGATGGAAGTCGCTGAAGTGGTTTTGCATTGATCTTGGCAAATGTGAAATGGGAAACATGTCCTTCCTCACCGTTTGTCTTCCTCTTCGCTTCATCTTTCGTGGTTATCATGTCATGACTTTTCCTCGCCTGCCTCGCTCTCATCCCTGCAGGCTCTGTGTCTTGGAGCTGCACAGACCTGTTGTCGTCAGATGGTATTTTTAGTCCCATCGCTCCCAGCAGGACTCTGCTGCGATTGTCTTGCTGGTGCGGATGAGCCAGCTCAAAACGCAACACTCTCTCTTTTACTTTCCCGTCAGGAAACGGATCAGTTACAGCTAAAAGGAATGTGAGCCGGCACTTCTGGGCTCAGCATCTTATAGACACAAAAAATGTGTTTCAGGGTGCATCACCTCGGACCTTTGGGTAAATAACCGTATTGTGCAAAAGAGATAATTGTGGAAAGGTTTGCATGAATCGCTTGAAATGTTTGGGAGTGGAGCTGATTTAAAACTACAGGATGCTGCTTTGATGTTGGACTCCATGTCAGCTCATCTCCCCTTGGAGAACCCAAGACGGACATTTCAGACTAATAATGCCCTGATCGCTGTCAGGTAATCAGAGGCCGAGCGTTTCCTTGAAGGAATGCATGTCGCCTAGTTTTAAACTGACAAATCATTTTATGTTGAGAAATGACCGAGTTGTAACCATTTGGCTCAAACTTTGAAAATGATGTGCATTCTCATGCAGTGTTATGACATCATCAGTTAGCACGCAGCGTGTGAGGTGTGAATGACTCTCAGCAACGACCACACCCAGTGTTAGCACAATATCCCCAAAATTCCCTAAGATATAGCTGTTTTTGTGGCGGTTGATAGTGTGAATGTTTACGGATCATTCACACTATTGTGAATTATCTGTTTTTCTTCCGTATGTTTTTCGGTGCGCAGTTTTCAATCTTTTTCAACAAATCATAAATCAAAACATTCAGCTCTTTCAGGACAATCCTGCTGTGACACAACTTTAGCTTTTTGAAATATTTAGCCTTTTCTGCTGTTTTTTTTTTTTCCCCTCGTAGAAAATTAATTGAGTTACATCCGTCACATCTTTATCCTTTAACCTTTTACTGCTCCTTTCACATTTTGTTCTGGTTCAGCCTCTTTCAGCTTCTTTGTGCAAATTTAAATGTTTTTTTCAGCTACTTTCAGCTGTTTTTCCAACTGTTTTGTGCTCCTTTCAGATTCTTTCTACTAACTACAACAGTTTTGTGCCTCTAACTTCTTTCTGCTAATTTCAGCTTGTTGTAATCCTTTCAGCTTATTTCTGCAAGTTTCAGCTTTTTCTACTATTTCAGCTACTATTTAGCGGTTTTATGCAAATTTGAACTTTTTCAATGAATTCCACTTTTTTTTGCACTCATTTCAACTTTTTTCAGCCTAATTCAGCAAAAATGTGCTCTCTCTCCACTTCCTTTTGGCAATTTAAGCTTCTTTCTGCCCTTTTTAGCTACTTTTCAGCAGTTTTTGTTTCCTGAAACTGAAGCGTCCAAACCTGACGGTCTCCTCTGCAGGAGAGGCTTCTCTTGTTTTCGGCTCTGAACGCAGCGTTTTCGCTGTAATTGTGTTTTAATTGGATGTTGCTGCAAACAAAGCTGGAAGCAGGGCAAAGCTGTAATTTGGGCTTCGGCACAGTTTCGTGACCCCAGTGAGGATCTCACGGGGTCCTTTTATTCTTCTTAATTAGCGCTTAAGTCATGAATTATTTTGTTAAACATCTGATTTCTTGTTTAAGTTGCTGCTTGCGTCGTGCAGTCCTGGGGCGGCCTAGAGAGAGAGAGGCATGTGGGGGTGGAGAACATCTCGATATGAGTCGGATCTTAAACGAAGCTGAAAGAAAATGACACACAAAGAGCTTGAAACAAAGAAGCTTTCTGTGCTGCATCGTCTCTGAACAACTCCTCTGTCCTCCGCTGCTGTGTGATGTGTGTTTTCCTGTTTGCTCTTAAGAGGACAGTGTGTGTGTTCATGTATCGTGGACAGACGCACAACCAGAACCAGAATAAAACCAGAACGACACGTCACTTTTCACTTTTCTATGGGTCTTTTCAGTTTCTTTGTGCCTCCTCTTGTTGAGTTTCGTCTTCCTGAGCTTAGACTTCTTGCCTCGGGACAGAGGCCTCATCGTCATGAGTCTTCTGTTCCCACGGCAACAAAGAAGCCTGAAAAAGTTTAGCTTGCTTTGCAAAAAGTAGAAAAAAATCCACTACAGTGGCTGTAAATTAATGTTGACGTGTTCATTTCATTTTATTATCACCCGTCGCAGAAGGCAAAAAAGGTGACGTGTTTTCTGCGTGCGTGACTGTTTTTGGGTAGTGTTAGCAGAATATCTCACGGAGCACTGGACAGATTTGAATTAAACGTGATTACATAGGCAGCACCTTTCAAGATGGCTGCCACAGCCGAGCGCAGATATGGCTTCAGCTCGGTCAGTTTTACAGATTTTTGCGCTGAAATTTATTGTGGTAGTCGATGACGGGGGTTCCCAACACTATTCCCAACATATTGGAGTCAGTTGTGTCTGTTAGCAAAATATCTCATGAACCGCTGGATGAATTTTAATGAAATTTCCAAAAAGTAATTATTGGGTGTAGAGATAGAGCTGATTAACTTTTGGAATCCGTTTAAGATGGCTGTCACAGCTAACGGCCTTAACAAACATAAAAATGGCTACAACTCAGCCAGTTTGACAGATATTGAGCTGATTTGGGGTGGTAGTTGCTGAGAGTTGTCCTCCGAGACCTAAATGGCGACAGCTCCACCTCTCATCAGTATTTTTTATTTTTTAATCTGGCATGAAAGATGGCGGGCGATATGCATTCCTTTAAATAATACCAGTTCTTTATTTATAAAACACGACTGAGTCATTTGATCTTGACCCAGTCGTGAACCTGATTCCCGCCTGAGGCTGTGGGGAGTTTCAGCCGAGCTCAGCTCGTCGTCGCGTTTCATCATCACGATGATTTTTAAGCTGTCGACTCGCGGCGCCCGTCTGCCTCGTCAGCTCAAACCGCTCACCGACTGCAGCTTTTCAACGAATCAAATGTTTAATATCCGTGAATTTAGTTTGCCTTAATGGAGCTCCACGTGCACTTTCTTTAGTCTTCTATTCATCAGATTTGTTACTATTAAATAAATATTAATAAATTAACTATTTTGTTGTTACTGAGGTGAAACATCACTTACACCTTGTTCTTTTACATCAGTGGCAAAATGTAATTATGGCAAAATACTATTTTTTTCCAGTTATGTTTTGTAAAATACAACTTTATTTAATCCCAATTTATTTAAAAACGGCACCACATTGCAGATAAATCGAGCGTTTTATGATATTTTCACTTAAAATGTCAACTTTCTGTACACGGCAACCTTTTCTTCATCATGTATTTTTAATGCTGGCTACAAAATTGTATTACTGGGTTGTTAAAGTGGTGGTTCAGGGGCCACGTCTGGCTCACAGTGAACTCAGACCAGACCCACCAATGAGTTAATCTGAAGTAGAGCTATTTAAACTGTAACTGTGGCTCCCTAAACAGCTGCTGTACACTTTGACACAACAAAACAAATGTGGACATTTTGGACAATAATTGCAGAAATGTTGTCTATTGCATGACTTTTATAATATATTGTAAATTAAAGCCACGCTGCTCCTCCTGGAGCTGAAGCTCGATGATTGGTCAGAGCTCCGTCTAACATCCTGGAGTCAACGTTTTCAGGGTGATTGAGCATCCTGATCCCTCAACAGTTTAAACATGTTCTCAGGTCAACGTTTTACAAATTAGGACCACGTTGTAAGTTCTGGAGACAGTGGAGTTGATGAAAAGACAGCACAAAGAACTGGAAGTGGCAGAAATGAAGACGTTGAGGTTCTCCTTAGGAGTGACAAGGATGGAAAAGATCAGGAATGAGATCATCAGAGGTACAGCACAGGTTGAAC
>JARVLU010000179.1:26990147-27005116 GCA_031762415.1 Simpsonichthys santanae
AGTGACAAGGATGGATAAGATCAGGAATGAGATCATCAGAGGTACAGCACAGGTTGAACAACTGGGAGATAAAGTTAAAGAGACCAGACTGAGATGGTTTGGACATGTCCAGAGGAGGGAGAGAGAGTCGTCCAGAGGTGCTGCTGCTCCTCGTCGAAACGAGCCAACTGAGGTGGTCCACACATCTGAGCAGGATGCCGGAAGTTGACTACAGGGCAGACCCAGAACTCATTAGGTGTGGGGGGGCTCTGTCACCTCTCTGGTCCTTTGAACATTTATGGATCTCCAATGAGGAGCTGAAGAGTGTCTAAGAAATGGGATGTCTGTGTTTCCCTGTTGCCTCGGCGACCCGACTACAGATAATCTGCAGAAAATTGATGAATGGATTCAAACTGAACTGAGACGTGCTCTCGATGTGCAGTACCTTTAAACAAGATGAACTGAAGATGCTTAGCTGACACCTTGATATTAAACTTCACCTGTTTCTCTTAGTTTACTGACTGTTTCTCTGGAGAGCTGCTTTTGATTGACTTTTATTGTGCTTTGTAAAAAATGTATGTAAAATGTTGCTCGTACTTCTCAGGCCATGGAGAGCAAGCTGCTGGTTGGAGGGAAGAACATCATCGATCACACCAATGAGCAGCAGAAGATGCTCGAGATGAAAAGGCAGGAGATCGCCGAGCAGGTAAAGCAGCCACTTGTTTGCTTTCATATCATTTTTAATTTTCTTTAATAGTGTGAATGTTTACGAAGCATTCACAACATAGTGATCCATTTTTCTCCCGTACAGTTTTTGTCCTGCAGTTTTCAAGTTATTTCAGCAAATCTTATTAAAACGTTCAGCTCTTTCAGGACAATCCTGCTATGACTTTTGGTATTGGTGCAACTTTAGCTTTTTGCAATATTTAGCCTTTTCTGACTTTTTATTTCTCATAGAAAATGAACTGAGACCAGTCGATCTGTTTACAACCTTTTACTGCTCCTTTCATGTTTTGTTCAGCTTCTTTCAGCTTCCTTGTGCAAATTTACAGTAACTTTTTTCAGCTAATTTCAGCTAATTTTAGCTGTTTTTTTTTTCCAGCTGTTGTGTCCTTTCAGAATGTTTGTTAACTACAACATTTTTGTGCTTCTTCTAACTTCTTTCAGCTAATTTCAGCTTATGTGCCTTTCAACTTCTGCAAATTCATTGTCTACTATTTCTGCTACTATTTAGCTTTTTATGCTAATTTAAGCGTTTTCTGCTAATTCCACATTTTTGTATTCATTTAAACTCTTCAGCGTTATTCAGCAAAAATGTGCTTTTTGCACTTGCTTCTTATAATTTTTATCTTCTTTATGCTTTTGTTAGCTACTTTTCAGCTGTTTTTGTTAATTTCAGGTTTTTATTATTTTCATTTTTAGATAATTTCAATTTTTTTGTGCTCATTTCTGCTTGTTTCAGCTGAATTGGGCGAATGTGTTCTTTCTGCATTTTTATGCTAATTTAACCTTGTTCCAGCTACACTTTTTTTTAGGATGTTTTTCAGCTAATTTCAGCTGCTACTGTCAGGCTAATTAATATATTTATGCTAATTTCAGCTTGTCATGCTAGTTTCAGCTTTTTCTACTATTTCAGCTACTTTTAGATGTTTTATGCTAATTTTAGCTTTTTCAGCTAATTCCACCGTTTAATTTTTTTTTTTCAGCTCTTTCCACTTCATTCTGGTAGTTTAAGCTTCTTTTGGCTGTTTCAGCTACTTTTCAGCTATTTTAGCTTTTTTTCCCCCTTTTTTTTGTTGCTAATTTCCTCTATTTTGTCTTAAATTCTGCCTATTCAAACTTAATTAAGCAAATATGTGTTCTTTCTGTTTTCTTCTGCTAATTCAAGCTAGTTCTTCGTTTCAGCTACATTTAATGTTTTTTTTTTTGTCAATTTCAGCAGTTTTTCAGCAAGTTCTTCTACATTAAGCATTCACACTGCATTTTCACAGGAAATGCAATTTCTCCAGTGTAAAACATCTTCCTGGTCAACTCGTAAATACCAAACTGTGGACGTTTACCTCATGATGTGTTGTTGGTGTTTCAGTCCCGTAGGGAGAGGGAGATCCAGCAGCAGATGTTCAACCAGGATGAGGAGACGCTGGAGCTGAGAGAAACCTTCACGTCTCTGCAACAAGAGGTCGAAGCCAAAACCAAGAAGCTTAAGAAGGTAAAACTTCCAAAGCGGAGCGATGCAGAGAAGACTCGAGGGTTTACATCGCCCTCACTTACTCTTGTTATCGTACTGTAAGAACGTTCTTCCATCGTCCTTCTTCTAGAGATCAATTGTTGCTTTTTACTTTAAACGTTACGAACAATCCCTTTACTTTAACTCGAGCTTGTTCTTGGTGCGGGCAGGACTGTCCCTTGTCTTCGATCCTGTGGAGTTCATGGACAGAATCTCAAGAAGCAGAGAAGAAGAAGAAGTTTTCAAGCTATTTCAACAATTTATAAATCAAAACATTCAGCTCTTTCAGGCGACGTGAGCTATAAATTTTTGTATTAGTGCAACTTTAGCTTTTTTGAAATATTTAGCCTTTTCTGCCACTTTATTCTCATATAAAATGAATTGAGCTCATTTTCCATCCTCCAGATCTTTAGATGTGTTTACAACCTTTTGCTGCTCCTTTCACATTTTGTTATGCTTCAGCTTCTTTTAGCTTCATTGTACACATTTAAAAGTTATTTCAGCTAATTTCAGCTAACTTCAGCTGTTCTGTGATCTTCTTACATTCTTTCTGTTAATTTAAGCTTGTTATGCCCCTTTCTGCTTATTTCTGCAAGTTTCAGCTTTTTCTGCTATTTCAGCTACTATTTAGCTGTTTTTATGCTCATTTTAGCTTTCAGATAATTGCACGTTTGCAGTAATTTCAAGTTGTTTCTGCCTAATTCAGGGAAACGTGCATTTTTTTTTTTTTTTTTTTCAGATAATTTCCACTTGGGCAAACATGTTCTTTCTGCTTTCTTCTGCTAATTTAAGCTTGTTCTAATTTTTCAGCTAGCTTTTTAGCATTTCTTTTTAGCTAATTTCAGCTGTTTTCAGATAAATTTAAATTTTTCTTGGTCATTTCTGCTACTTTTCACTTAATTAACTTCTTTCTGCTAATTTCAGCTTGTTATGCTCCATTCAACTTAAATATGCTAGTTTTAGCTATTTTGATATTTCAGCTACCATTTAGCTGCTTTTTGGTTAATTTTTGTTTTTCCATCTAATTCCACATTTATTTTAGCTTATTTCAGCTCTTTTCACTTCCGTCTGGTAGTTTAAGCTTCTTTCAACCTTACAGCTACTTTTCAGTCATTTCTTTGATAATTTCAGCTATTATCTTAGCTACTTTCCAATTTTCCTGCTAATTTCTGCTTATTTAAACCTATTTCAGCAAATATATGTTCTTTCTGCTTTCTTCTGTTTATTTAGGCTTGTTCTTCCGTTTCAGCTGCATTTCAGCATGTTGTTTTAACAAAATATCAGCTGCTTCTCAGCAAGTTCTTCTGCAATAAGCATTCACACTGCATTTTCACAGGAAATGAAGTTTCTCTAGGGATGAATTTAGCTTCTTGTTATAAATCCTGTAAAAGGCATTTCTCACTCACATTAGAGAATGAAGCGCTGCAGCGTCACAGTTCAGGCAGAGCAGTGATTGCTCAACAGCACTCGAGGAAAGCGGGCGGGTGCTGAGCTCCGGTGCGCTCCCATCAGCTGCTGGCTCCCTCAGAGCTCCCAGTGCCGTTGCTATGGGCGACCAGGCTGCAGCAGGCCGAGCACCAGAACGTCAGCGGCTCCTTCGGCCCCTCTCACGGTCTGCTTTCTCCTTTCAGCTTTACGCCAAGCTGCAGTGCATCAAGGCGGAGATCAAGGACGTGAACGACGAGCACGTGAGGAGCCGCCAGGAGCTGGAGCAAACTCAGAACGAGCTCACCAGAGAGCTAAAGTTCAAGTGAGTCGCACAAACACCCCAGAACTGGAGTTTTATTCTTAAAGAAGCTGAAAAATGGATTACCGCATTTTTCGCTGCACAAGTCGCACCTTTTTGCAAACATTAGCGTGCCGTACAACTTATACAGATAAGTGATTTATGTTTTTTCCTCATATTTATAAACCAATTTTTGTCTGAGAGCTGACGATTTCGTTCATTCTGACATGGAAAACATTGAACACTACCATTTTCAGCCACTAGGGGGCGGTTGACAACAATGGCAAGCCAAGTGTCTCATTAATAGGTAAAAGTGGATATTAATGAGACACTTGGCTTGCCATACCAAGCCGCCTTCATCTCGCTCTGGAACTCCTGGAGCAAACGTCAAATCAGCTGCATTTCGCCGCACCGCCCAGGAGAAATGCAGCTGATTTGACCATTAAAATGCATTTATCAAGGAAAAGTTCAACTAGGACACACCTTTACTATAATTTTGAGCAAAGAAATAATTGTTTTTAAGTGTTAGTCTTGTTAAATTCTTATTAAAGTTCTCCCATGCACGCTCCTGCGGTCGCCATTTGGCAGCCAGTTGATTTTTGGCAAAACACCAGCCCACGTTTCCGGGTGGTCAATGATGAAGCATAATATTTGTGACTTATCCAGTGAAGTGACGTATTTATGTTTTTTTTTTTCCACTTTATTAGACAAATTTGGACTGATGCAATTTATACGTGGTGCAACGTGTACGACGGCAAGTACAGTAAATGTTTTGTAAAACTACAAAAAGAGACTTGAATGCTTTAAAGTGGAGTACAGTTTGGAGAGACGTGAACTTCAGAGAGCCATTTTTGGTTTGTGTTCGTAAAGAAAGGGCTTTTATTGATGGAAAATATGACAAAGTTTAATGATTGTAACATCATCTTCGTCTCACTGTGCACGTTGTCCACGCAGGTATCTGATCATAGAGAATTTCATCCCTCCGGAGGAGAAGAATAAGATCATGAACAGGCTGATGTTTGACCCCGAGGAGGATCAGTGGAAGTTCAAACCTTTCGTTTCTGCAGAGAGGTCAGAAGTGCTTTCAGATGAAAACGTAGAAACATTTGCTCTCTTCTTCTGTTTCTTTTCTTCTTTTTTTTTTTTTTTTTTTTTGTGCGATGCTCCACTGCTTTTAGGAGTTCATCAGAGATCCAGCTGCTGTTTACTCATCGCCTTGTTCTGTGCGTGTCCCATTCGAACAGTAAATCCTCACAGATGAAGAAAAGGCCGGTGTCCGCTGTCGGATACAAACGACCCATCAGCCAATACGCCAGGGTTGCCATAGCGATGGGACCTCATTCCAGATACAGGGTGAGTGCGTGCGTTTGGACTGGTGTTAGTGGGACGTAAAGCTGTTTACAGGCAACATTTGCTCCCTGAAGGCAACATTGACTCAATTAGAGCAACTATAGTGGGCAGGAAATAAATATTCTTCTTGACAGATCGTTTGGAGAATATTTTCATTTATTTTTTCTTTTATCAGAACAAGTTGTGGCATAGAAAAAAACTAAAATACAAATAAAATGTTTATATCAGCTTAATAAAAATAAAGTTTATGGATATTTTCTCCCTCTTTTAAAGCATTTATGTTCCAGTTGTAGATGTTAACCTCGATTAAATTTCGCAAGATTTAATGAAGTTTGTCTGGTGCTTCCCAAACGTTTCCATCCGCCTTCGCCATGGACTGTTGTCACTGCGGCGATTGGCGATTTGACGTTTGGTTAAACTTTTCAAAATGTTTAATTTTATTTATCAAGATGTCTCCATTAAAAATAAAAAACACACTGAGATCTCTTCAGTTCCCCTCAGAAACATTATTGTGTTTAAAATCTGCTTCAGTGTTCTGGATCTAATTTTGTCTCCCTGTGCTGCTTTTAGTTTTTTAGCTACTATTTTGCATTGTAACATGTAGCTTTTAGCTAGCCTTTTACTTCTTTTAGCTAGTGTTTTGCTACTTTTATCTTTTAGCTACCTTTCAGCTTATTTTATCTTTCAACTTGCATCTTGCTACTTTTAGTGTTTAGCTAGTCTTCTGCTACTTTTACCTTCTACCTAACCTTTGGCTGCTTTTAGCTAGCCTTTTGCTACTTTTAGTTATACTTTAGCTACTTTTAGGTTTTAGCTACCCCTTTTCTGCCTTTTTCCAGTTTTAAGTAGCCTTTTTAAGTATTATCTTTTAAATAACCTTTTACTGCTTTCAGTTTCTAGCTAGCCTTTTACTACTTTATCTTTTAGATATCCTTTTGCTAGCTTCATCTTTTAGCTAATTTTTGCTACTTTTGCTACTTTTCTACTGCTTTTACTGTTTTATGTAGCATTTAGCTACTTATAGTTTCCAGCTATTGTTTTATTTAGCTAGTGGTTGTCTACTTTTAGCTTTTATTGGCTTTGCTAAGTTAGCTTTGACAAGTCAACTTCAACTTCTTCGGCTGATTTCAGCCGTGTTATTCGCACTTATCGGCTTCAAGCTGTGTTTTGACAGAAAATGTCATTTTCATGAACGCACCAGGATAAAAATGGTTGTTTTGTAAAAAGTTCCTCATTCTTCTCTGCTCCTCGTTCTGCAGGCGGAGAACATCATGTTCCTGGAGCTGGACGTGACTCCTCCCAACACCTCCTCGGTGGACCGCTCGGCGGAGGCAGAACCGAACCAGAGTCCCCCTCTGGACCAGTCCCCCACTAAGGATGAAGGAGTCTGCAGGTCTCGCTCCTGGTGAGGCTGAAGCTCGTCTTTAGTCACACTTTTTGTTCATCTTTCATCCACAATAACTTACCCCCCTCCCCCGATTCTGTGGCGTGGTACAGTAGTCCCTAATTTATCGTGGGGGATCCGCACCTTGGAGCCCCGTGATAAGTGAAAAACCACGAAGTAAGAATAGTAATACAGTAGTCCCTCAGTACTTCGTGGTTTGTTTTTCGCGGACTCGCTCTATTGTGGTTTTTCAAAATAAGATTGGACATGACACACAAATGGCTAATTGATGGATGAGCCGCACGATCAGCGTGAATTTTGAAATAAATTATTTTAATGTTCCTAAACTCTAAACACTCTTAAAAGAGCACAGAATGTCATGATTTCAGCTCCCTGCCTCCGCTGCTCTCTGCCACATGCAAAGACTCTTGGCCACGCCCACTTCTATGCTGCAGCGCGGAGATCTGATGTGCTGCATGGAGAAGCTTCTCCTGCAGCTCTGAGCTGCACAAAGATGCAGCAGGTGCTAAATAATTTAAAATAATTCATTAAAAAAAAAAATTCCATGACGATCGTGCGGCTCCATCCGTCAATCAACCAGTTGCGTGTCATGTCCAGTCTTATTTTGAAAAACTGGCCATTCATTATTCAGTATTGAGGGACTACTGTAATACATTTTATCATACATAAAATGATGTGGAAATAAAGGATTTATGATAAACTAACGAGCATTCCATGAAGGGATGCATATTGGCTACATTTTTTTGTTTTCCAGTGCTTCATATGATATTTTGCTAACAGACAGACTAACATACACAACATAATACGTTATTTTCAACACTATGTTCTAAAGAAATGATCTAACTTTTGTATATTTATATACAGTTCAACATATTGAAACTGTTCATTCGTCATTGTGTGAAATTTGGTTCTGATCAGAGAAACGTGCCTGCGTGAGATTTAATCTTTCAACAGTTCAGAGTCATTACGTCTCTAAATGAGATTATTCTGGATTAACATCCATCATATCCCAATCTGATCATTTTTTGGTCTTATTTGCCGTGTAATCTGTTGGATAATCTTGTTAATCTGTGTCTAGTATTTACGTAAAAAAGACAGATTTGTTGATTTTTATTTATTCGTCATCTTCTTGCAGGTGTCAGACCCAGAAGTCCCTCACTTCCTCTTCTTCTAACAACTCGCTGACAGCATGTCACGCTGCCACGCCCACAGTGGCCATGTAAAACTTTACTGCAGGCAGATTTTTTTTTTTTTTTTACATTTCTTTACATCCATGGCCAGTTTGAGACCTTTAAATGCTGGGAAACAAGCACCACCTCCTCTGATGGAGACGATCGCCCGACTGGAAGCTGAACAACTCGTCTGACCTCAGAAACTCTGGAGAACATTTCCTCCTGGATTATTATTATTATTATTTTTTACCTCCGTCTTCTTTTACTCTCCTGCATGTTTGAATCCAAACACTGTGGATGTTGTTTTAAGAAGAAACTGTTGGACGTCTGTGTAGATAGTCGACGTGATCAGGGTCCTGCAAAAGCAGAACTTTTAAAAACTGGAGCGGTTCTGGACCGCGATGGATTTTGGACGTTAATGAAAGAAACAAAATGGTTCTTGATGTTTGTTGTTGTGGTCAGATGACTTTCACACCTGAAGGATGACCTTTGTCCAACCCTCTGTCTCTCCATAGTGTCAGGTTTACCTGAAGTGTCTTCAGTTCATTTAAATAAAATGAAAAGTGAAGCGTGTCGTGCTCCAAAAGTCTTATTTATTCAGCAGCAACGTGAATGGACGCACCATCGTTTCATTCATCTTGAGGTTCTGCTTGGGTCAGAAAAAGAGGACATTCGATGTCACTACGTATTAAACATGGAGGGACTAGCGTTCCTTTTAGAAATGCACCTCACCCGACCCCTTCCAGTTCCAAGACATGATTTTGACGAGGGAAAATAGTTTCTGTGGTTTGGGTCAAACTTTGTAAACGATGTCACATGTTCTCCGTCACACTTTCACGTGTGAGAAACAGGTTGAACGACGCGCTGATGTCCCCGGTCGCTGAGGGGTTTGAGCAGTGAATGTTTGTCGTTTTCAAGATGAGTGTTTTTCTGGAATGGAATTAAGCCGAATGAAAGCAAACCTAAATGTTTTTTGTGCAAGACGTTCAAGTGGATAGGAGTTACACTGTGGAGAACAGAAGTAGTTTGTTTCTTGTCTGAGGTGGTGCAGAACAACAACCAGGTGCAATGACAGAGCCAGGGGGTGACCAATGGTGGTTTTGGCCACTGTAGATTAATCTTTGGCCACCCCACCAACCACCCTGATAATTTGAGTAAACTACTTTTATATATAAATAAAATAAAAATCAGTAATGCCACTTTAATTGGTGATATGTGACTTACCTGTGCTGCTGATCTCATGCTGCTGTATTCACTCGTTCTCATCTACTCACCACAGACTCATGTTCGGGCTGCTGTTTAATGTACCGTATTATTTTACATTATTAGTGTTAAGCGTATATCTTAGATCTTTTATGTTTCTTTATAATACTTTATTTTTTGCTATGTTTGGATGCAACTGGGACCCCGAGTACAGTTTCATTCCACCTCATGCACCACATGTGGCGTTTGTCCTGAGCCTGGTTCTGCTAAATGTTTTTTTCCTCATGAGGGAGTTTTTTTCTTTCCACTGTCGCCTTCATTTGCTCAAGATGAGAGTTCTGTGATGGAGTTAAATTCAAAGCAGTCTGCTCCTCACATAAATATTGTTAAATTATTATTATTATATAAATATGAATGTTTCTGTTCAGCGCCCTGAGACGACTTGTGTTGTGACTTGGCGCTATATAAATAAACTGAATTAAACTGATGCGAATTAACTAATAATTAACACAAAGGTCAATAAAAAACACAGATCCTAACAATGTTACTGCTTTTTGGATAATCATAGTAGAAATTGAGGCCTTAGGCAGAACAACATGAGAAAGATATAATTAAACACTGATGTGCTTTTATATTTGACGTATAATCAGAAGCAGCTTGCTAAGATTGTTTTGCTGCGGCAGTCATCCTAAATATGGTTGACTCTTAAAGCAAGTCAGTTTTAGATTTGCATATTTGATTATATTGTGAGTTCCATTAAAGCCCATGCACTGGTTCATGAGATACTAACCCAGTATGAAGCAGAACAGATGGTCTGTTGGTCGGACACAGTCAGGTGTGTGCTGTCAGTGAGTTCTTCACTTACCGGAGGTTAAAGAGGGCGTTCAGTGGGGGGTCAGGCCGACTAATCGTCTCTGTATTATTAATACAACAGATCCAGTTGCAGCTCAGCTCGCCACTAAAATGATGTTAAAGTACCCATAGAAAGATTTGTTGCTGCCTCCTAACACGTGATGCAAAACCTCAAATCAAATAACTGATCATTTTTAGAAATGTAGCATAAGTCTGTGTGTGAATTTACCCACAGTGATCTTGAATTAAAAATAACTCCAACAAATGTCCTGTATTATTCTGAGAAAATATTGCAGCACAAATTCATTGCTTTTTTTGTTGTTATTTTTTTTCACAAACACATCAGCCTTTTAAATTTTGAGAAACTGCATCTTTTGCACAAAAGAAAGTGTGAACATGCTGAGTGACTGCAGAAGAAACTGAACCCGAGTTGTTCAAGTTAAAACAAGAACTAGAGTCTAAAGTGAGCTAAACAGAAGATAAAACTGATCAGAAGTTAAAATTAGCAGAGGCAAAAAATATGTTGAACAAAAGATAACATGAGCAAAAAAAGCTGCATGATTTGCTAAACAGTTGCTAATTTTGATGTAGCAAAGGCTAAAATGAGCATAGCAGATGAAATGAGCAAAACAGACTCAAATAAGTTAAACAGAGGCTAAAATAGGAATAACAGAAGCTAAAATTAACATTAAAACACTGGCTAAAATGGACATAACTGGTTAAAATGAGTAAAACAGAGGCTAAAATGAGTGAAACAGAAGCTGAAATTGACATAACAGAGACCAAAATAAGCAAAACCGTGGTTAAACGGACATAACAGAGGTTCAAATAATCAAAGCAGAAGCTGAAATGGACATAACAAAAGCTAAAATGAATATAACTGGTTAAAATGAGCAAAACGGGCTAAAATGAGTGAAACAGAGGGTGACATGGACATAACAGAGGCTAAAATAGGCATAACAGAGGCTAAAATTAATATAACAGGTTAAAATGAGCATAACAGGCTGGAATCAGCTAAACAAATGCCAAAATTAGCTGATTACAAGCTGAAATGGACAGAACATGAGCTAAAAATGAACTAAACAAAAATCAAAAGTAATAGAGAATGAAAAACCAACAAAAAGGTAGTTAATAATGGCAGAGTATTGTCAAATGAGTTTAATATTTCCTTACAGTTATTGTTATTCATTCAACCTTTATTTAAACAGGTTAGTCTCAGTGAGCCACGAGGACTCATTCACAGGAAAGACCAGTTTTAGACGGACAACATGACTTTGACTTTATAGCTATAAAGTTTTTGTTGAAGCAGCAATAAACACATGGAAGAAACAATCAACAGGAAAACAATCACGTGAAAGTTGAGTTTGTCTTCAAAGTACCGGTAATGTTTTTGTTGTTTTAATTAAAATAGTATTTCTCATCAGTATCATGTCAGTGCTAACCCACTTCTCATTCTTTCTGGATCCCACTCATCAACTGACCCAGTTTTTTTTTTTTTTTTTTAGCATGAACACATTTCTGTTGCTTCATGTTCGTCCCACTGAGGTCACGTTCTTGTAGAATATTATTCATCAGCTGTACTGGAGAACAAAACCTGTGTATTTGATCATGTGGGGGTGAAAAGGGGGAAACAATGATAGCATTTGAGCAAAGTGCTACAAGAATGATCTTTCATCTATATCCTGTCAAAACTAAATAAATTATGATCCAGATGGCAGGGAGGACCTTGACCAGGTGCATAATGAAGAAATGAACAAAATATCATCTGTCAATTTTATATGTGTGTGTGTGTGTGGGGGGGGGGGGGTCCTGAGGGATGGGGGGTTGGGAAAGAGGAGGTGGGAATGTGATGCAAGGATCCGAGGACAGTCAGGAAGTGGAGAATAACTGGAGGAGGTGAATACTGGAGCCTGTTTCCATGGTAACCTGCAAGTGGAGGGAGGATGGTGGAACGTGGGATAATTTTGTGTGTGTGTGTGTGTCGACGTGTGTGTGGGGTGGAGGGGGTGGGGGTTGGCGCTGCTCGTGTCTGTCTGAAAAATAATTAATTCCAATAAAGGCGCTGACACAGTCCCTGATCGTTGATCATGATTTATTCTCTCTGATCCATAAAAGAGGAGGTTTGATTTTTATCCGTCTGTGTTTAATGTTTACGCATCACCCAAAACACATTTGTTTTGAAATATTGTGGGAAAATGATGTCGTAAAATTCACATTAAACCACAACTAAAGAATAAACATTACGAGTTTCGTTATTTCTATTTTTTTGTTTTACTTTTAAAATAACGATTCTGTCAGTTTAGCTTCTTGTTAAAGGAGAACATCATTCTGCTGTTTGTCCTTCATCCATCCATGTTTCATATTTATAACGTGGGGGCTGCTTTACTTGGACCACAAACTCAAATTTGCCCGAGTGAAAACATAAACAAAAACTGCTGCAATATAATTATTCATAAATGAGCTTATATGTGAAATCAAAACATCAGGTCACATATTAAAATATGACACACTGTGACAGCCAGCTGAGCAGTTTGTAAACTTACCAAAAAAAGTAAGAAATTGTATTCTAATATTTCTTTAACTTAACAAATATTTAATAGGAAAAACATATTTGAGCAGCAGAATTCAATATGTGGGCTGCTCCAAACAGCTTCTTCTACTGACTCTTGTTTAGTGAAATATATACTGTATGTATATTTTTTTTGGGATTAGATGGTCAAAGTCTGAAGAAACTCGACAAACAGGTGCCACAGTAGCATGTGGAAGAACCATACACAGCCACACCACACGCTGCCGTGAGGTGGCATCCCATTCTCCAACCAGCGTTTGACCTAAATCAACCAGTGTGGTTCTGTTGGTCACTCTGGAACGACCAGCTGGGTTTTCAAGATGTCAGGACTGCAGGCAGGCCGGTCCGTCCTCCCCACGCCCACATCCTGGTGATAAAACCTGCTCTGTGGTGGGTGAGTGTTTTGGAGGACAGAGTCCAGACCCAGAGGTATGGGAAGACCACCGGCTGTTCCCCGGAGGGTTTGGCACGTTTGTCCCGAATGCGATGCACAAACTCAACTCTGTTCATCAATCCACAAATGTGGCGCCATTATTCATTCAACCTTTATTATAAAGAAACTTGTCAATGATAGAAGGTTTATTGCCAAGAAAATACAGTAATAATCAACTATAAACGTTCTGTTTTCCTGCTGATCGTAGCTGAACGTGACAAACTGTTGTCCTGATTGTTTGGTTGTTATGTCATTAATAAATGTTGCACGGCTGCAGGTGAGTCTCATTAAGAATTATTCATTTTACAGTTTTACAGCAAGAAGTCAGAGGGTTGGCGGCTGCCGTGTGATTCGCCATGTGTTTGTTGTTGTTTTGTTTGTTTACATTCAAAGTGCAGAGACACAATATAAACACATTCATTCAACCTTTATTTAGGCAGGTTAATCTCATTGAGCCTCGAGGACTCATTTACAAGATTACATAATTTAATGAACAAATTAGATTTGTTTTCATTGTAATTATTAAATTAGAAAGTCCACATAAATTACATCTTCCATCTATTTTATTGTTTATTTTTAAGAATGCTGGACTTTAACACCACAGATCTACGTTGTTTTTCTTTTTTTTTTTTTTTTGTAAAAGGCCAGATTTGTTTGGATGTCACAGTATCTCACCTTCCAACCAGGTTTTTTTTTTTTAATCACAAAACAAGATAAACATAAGATCAACACTTTGTCCTTTAGCCGTTTTTCAGTCTGTGCATTAACACCAAGATAAAAAGTGGATATTGAACGTGGCATTTTACTTCTTCAGAATGTCAGATTAGGCTCAGATTATTCGTCACATCTTGTCATTTGAACGATCTCAGACAGTGGAAACTGCTCTGTTACTTATCAATTAATCAATTTATTTATTTGTTTCCCTTTATTGACCATCAAATATTTATTAAAGTTACTATAATATGCTGCAGCTTTCTGCTGAAGATGACTGCATCTGATTGATCAATCGTCCTGGAGCGCCCCCTGCTGGAATTATGATGGATTTACACACAGCTAAACCATGGAATTGAAGAGTTTCAAAACCAAGCAGATAAAAATACCAGTTTTAAATAACAGAAAAACCTGCAGCATGTCTCAGATTGCATCTATGTGATATAAATTACATCAAGTTTCATCCATTTGTTTTATCTATAATTTTAAATCAAGTTTATTCACAAAGGGACTAAATGTTGTTTGGTGCAAGCATTTTATTTAAGTAAAAAATACATTCTTAGGATGTTGTTAAAACCCCAATTTTATTTGGAATATAACTGGAACTTATTAATTTGAGCAAACATTTAGAAAAAAAATCATCATATGAACCCTGGTGCTTAAATGCTGTTTAAAGATTTTCAGATTCAGACGTCTGTAATTTATTACACGTTCTAAAAGTTAAACACAAAAACATAAATTTAACCGAATTTAATAGAACTGTTAAGCAAGGAATAATCTAAATTCAACAAAAGAGTAGCTAAAAGTTCACACCAGCAAAGCTAAAATGAGCCAAACTGTTCTTAAAATGTACAATCAACCAGAATAGTTGCTAAAAGCTAAACTTCGACAAACAAAACGAGCAGTTTGAGTGAGGAAAAGGACAACAAAAAGCTGAAATTAACCAAAAAAAAAACTTGAGGCAGAAGTTAAAATTATCAAAACAGTAAAAGCTCAAATTAAAATAGCAGCTAAAAGTTAATTACCAAAACTCTGGTTAAATGTGCAAAACAGTAGCTGAAAGCTACAGTTAGCAAGATGGCAGCTAAAGGGAGCATAAATAACAAAAATAGAGGAAATACACTTAAATAGATTTCACAAAATTATGTTTTGGAAGGAACTGAAGAACTTGCATCGAATGATGAAGGAAAAATGTTTTTTTTTTTTCCTTTCGGCTGCTCCCTTCTTCAGGGGTCACCACAGTGAAGTAACGAAGACATCTATCTATCGATCGATCGATCGATCTATCTATCTATCTATCTATCTATCTATCTATCTATCTATCTATCTATCTATCTATCTA
>JARVLU010000179.1:27005216-27028775 GCA_031762415.1 Simpsonichthys santanae
TCTATCTATCTATCTATCTATCTATCTATCTATCTATCTATCTATCTATCTATCTATCTATCTATCTATCTATCTAGGGCACCCTGGAGATGGTGGAGGTTAAAGGCCTTGCTCATGGGCTCCAGGTGGGGCAAATGAGGGTGGAGGCAGGTGTGCATGCTTCACCTTTCCCACCTACATTTTTTTCACATCATTCCGTGGAGTTGAGCCTGTGACCTTCTGATCACAGGTTGACTTTCTCCAGCCTCTGCGCCACCACTCCCCCAGGCAAAGATTTGTAAATAAAAGTAAATAAATAAATAAATAAATAAATAGATACTAAAGGTCAAAGCAGCAGATTCTCGGTCAAGCTGAGCGTTAAGAGGAATGAAACAGAAGAAAAGTTTGTAAAAACTCATAACGTGAACGTTCAGCAACGCTGTAGCGACGTCTTCTCAGACGTCCGGGAGGAGAAGCTTGAAGAAAAGTCTCTTTTCATGTTGTATTTTCTGGCGGAGCGGCTTCGGCGGCTGCGGTCGCTGCAGAATATCGTAGCAGCGGCACGTTGTGGAAACCAGCAGGAAACTCACACCTGAGCTCCTGGACTGGGCTCAGAAACGTCACGTTGGTGCTCTTCACCCACGCCAGGAAGCTCTGCAGGTTCGAGTCGCAGCAGAACCTGTTCATGGAGACGTCCAAGAAGCTGAGGGAGCTGAACGCAGCGGGATCGGGGGAGGCTATGAAGTTGTTGGACAGGTTGAGGGATTTCAAAGTTTTGGGCAGAACGTCGGGCTGGACGTAGGTCAGGGAGTTAGACGAGAGGTCCATCCGCACCACGGAGGCGAGGCCCCTGAAGACGCCTCGAGGAAGCGAGCGCAGACCGTTGAAGCTCAAGTTGAGGCTGGTCACGTTCCCGAAGCGGTCGAACAGATCCAGGCAGTTCCTCTCGGCCCAAACGGACTGCAGGGAGCTGCCGTGAAGATCCAGAAACTCCACGTGGTTCGGGCGAGCGTACCGGTTGAGGAAGCACCGCCTGATGGCGTTCCCGCCGTAGAGCAGCGTCTGCAGGCGCCTCAGCTCGCCCCAAAGCGCACTGACGTCCCCCAGGTTCGCCAGACGGTTGTCCTGGAGATTCAGACGCTTGACGCCGCCCGCGAACCGACTCAGATCGTTGGCCACCACGTGCGAAGCGGCGAGCTTGTTGTCGTTTAAGTCCAGACGCTCCAAACTCGGCAGGGGCGCGGGGAAACCGATTTGCCTCAAGGCGTTGTCGCCCAGGTGTAAGGATCTCAGGTGGGGGAGCTCGGCGAACGAGCCGGAACCCAAGACCCCGATGTGATTGTGAGACAAATCCAAGACCTCCAAGTGCGCGAGGTGGGCAAACGTGTAGGAGTGGACCTCCCCGAGCAGGTTGCGCGACAGGTTGAGCACCTTCAAGTGACCCTGAAGTCCTTCGAAGGCGCCTCTATGTATCTGGTTCACGCGGTTTTGGGAAACGTCGATGGCTGCGGCGTTGCTCAGCGGACTAAAAACCCCTCGGTGCAGAGCAAAGATGAAGTTTTTAGATAAGTCCAAAGACAGGACGGAGCTGTTCCTCAGGCCTTCGAACGTGCTGACGTCTGGATCCGGGAGGTTGTTGAACGAAAACGATTTCCCCATGTGCCCCGAGAGCTTAAGGTGGGATATCTTCGTCCCCTCGATGGCTTTGAAGAACATCTTCAACTGATCTGGGCCAAGCCCGTTGTCGGACAGGTCGAGCGTCTCAAAAGACATCCCTCTGAAAGGGTTCCCGCATTTCTGCCAGTCGAAGCTGCGACTCAGCATCGCCCTTGGGAAGACGGAGCTCAGGTTGAAGATCTTGAAGCGCTTTCCTTTGAAGCCAGCCAGATCCGGCTCACAGATTTGGTCAATGCTGTTCAGCATGAGGTTCAAGTTTTCCAGTTTAGTCATGTTTGCAAAGAACATCGCAGGCTGGAGTTTCTTGATCTGGTTGCCAAACAGGTTCAGAGTCTGCAAAGAGGAAAGCGGCTCCAGGTGGCTGTCCGTCAGGATGGAGTCGTTGCGCTTGCAGTTGTTCAGCTGCAGATCCTGCAAGCTGGAGAGTCCGGCGAAGGCGAGCGGCTCCAGCAGGAGGCGGCTGTTGGAGCCGAGCACCAGCCTCCTCAGGCGCGTCTGTCTGCCGAAGGCGTTGTTCCTGATGAGGAGCGGGACCAGCTGGTGTCCGAGGTCCAGCTCCTGGAGCTCCTCCAGGCCGGACAGCGAGGTGGCGTTGATCTCACGGATGCGGTTCACCTCCAGGAACAGGTGGGTGATGCTGGGAGGCAGAGGAGGGACCTGGCTGAGGGTCGAAAGGCCACAGCGGGCCACTGAGCCCACAATGAGGCATGCTGGGAAACAACCTGGCATCTGAAAAGAAAAATTAAAACAACACGTTGATGCAGGAGAGTTTTCAGTCGTTTCCTGAATTATTCAAGTTGTGTTTATTTGTCGTGTGCAAGTTTAACACAGAGTTAACAGTAACGAAAGCATGGTTGCCAAATATTTGTTGTCATAAGTCCTTGGTCATTTATCGCAAAACTTTTATGTATTTTATCATGAACTGTGTGTTTTGTTTCAAAACCAATGTCCCAGTAAAATTTAAAATAACAACACATTTTTTAATTAACTTAAAATGTTCATCTTTCATTCTTGGGAAAGTTTATTAAAGCATCTCCACTGCATGCAGCTGATTTTGTTAAATTTAGTTTACAATTTGCTTTACAGTTATTAGCTTTTACATAAACTTGTACTGAAGAAAATATAAGAAACAGTTTAAAAATACTGCACAGTACAGTACTTGCAAATGTAAGACAAAAACTCTGAACAAATTGAACCATTTAACTAGAGGAATTGTATTTCCTGTCAAAATGTAGTGTGAATGCTTATTGCTGAAAAACAGCTGTAATTAGCTAAAAATAAAACATGCTGAAATGTAGCTGAAATGAAGAGCAAGCCTAAATTAGCAGAAGAAAACAGAAATAACATATATTGGCTGAATTAAGGTTTAAATAAGCACTAAAAATTAGGAAATTACCGTGTAGCTAAACAAGACTGAAATTAGCAAAGAAGTAACTGAAAAGTAACTGAAAATGCAGAAAGAAGCTTAAACTACCAGAAGTAAATTGAAGGAGCTGAAATGAGTTCGAAAAATGTGGAATTAGCTGAAAATGCTAAAATTAGCATACAAGAGCTAACTACACAGCTGAAAGAGAGAAGAAAAAGAAAAGGCTGAAAATAGCAGATAAAAGCTGAAATGAGCATAAATAAGCTGAATGGGCTGAAAGTAGTAAAAAATTACCATGCAATCTTGAATTTCTCTGAAAATAGCTAAAATTTGCAACAAAAAAAAAAAAAGCTAGCTGAAAAGGTAGAACAAGCTTAAATTAGCACAAGAAAGGAGAAAGAACATATTTGCCCAATAAGACTGAAGGAAGCAGAAATGATCAAAATAAAGTGGAAATTAGCTGAAAAATGCTGAAATTAGTAAAATAAAATAAAAAAACACAGCTGCAGCTAAAAAGGCAGAAAGAAGCTTAAATTACCAGAAGGAAGTGGAGAGAGCACATTTTTGCTGAATTAGACTGAAAATGTTGAAAAGATACAAAAAGTGTGAAATTAGCCGAAAAAGCTAACATTAGCAAATAGTAGCTGAAATAGTAAAAAAATAAATAAAAAAATAAAAGAAGTTGAAACTTGCATAAATAAGCAGAAAGGAACATAAGCTGAAATTAGCAGAAAGAAGAACAAAATGTTAGCAGAACAAATCTAATATGAGCACAAAACAGCTGAAAAAAACAGCTGAAAATAGCTGAAAGAAAGTTTAAGTTTGCAGAAGGAAGCTGAAAGAAGCTGAAGCAGAACAAAATGTGAAAGGAGCAGTAAAAGGTTGTAAACACATCTAAAGATGTGAAGGATGTGAAATGAGCTCAATTCATTTTCTTTGAGAAAAAAACAGCAGAAAAGGCTAAATATTTCAAAAAGCTAAAGTTACACCAATCATAGCAGGATTGTCCTGAAAGCGCTGAACGTTTTGATTTAACGATTTGTTGAAAAAGGTTGAAAACTGCAGGATGAGAATCACGTAGAAAACTTATGGAAGACAAATGTGAATGCTTCATAAACATTCTTCTACAGCAGTTATGAACCAGGACTGATTTTAATGTTTTATCGTTCAGTTTGTACCTGCAGGAAAACACAGAGTGCAACCATCTGAGTCCAGAGAGTCCTCATCTTCACGCTGCTCACAGAAATCCACTTCAACCGCCTCAGATCCAAAAAGATCCTCTCTGCAGAGCAGCACCTCTGCAAGGCTCAGCTGCAGGAGAGCTTTTATCGGGGATTGCTCACGTCAACGTTCTCGTGGAGCAGGAATTCCCGTTTCTCTCTCTCCAGACTTACAAAAGTCAGGGAAGTCCAGTCCAGCTGAGTGTTTGCAGTTCTCTGTTGTTGTTTAACCACTGGGGTTCTGCATTGCACAACTGGGGCTTTCAGAAACGTGCAGGTGCCGAGTTGGAGTTGTGCAAGAGACATTTTCAATACAGCATTCAGGACATGTTGAAAATCACACGTAGAGTTGATGTTAATGCTGAACAATGTCTCACGAAGAGTGCTGATTCGCTAAAAGCCCTGAATCATCTGCCTTTCATCTCAAAGTTTTTAACTCAAATCACTTTAAGCTGAGAAAAGTAATGTGATGTTGCAAGATGTGACCCTCAGAGTATCTGTTAGTAAGATGCTCAGCTACCACATCACAGATTAACTGAACTGTAGCCATCTTTGTGATTATCCGTGGCAGCCATCTTGAACTTGATTAACTAAGAGCTGTAATTCTAGTGGTTACTTTCCAAGAGATGAATCCAGATCAGCTGGGGTTCATGAGATATTTTACCAACAGACACATTATTAGCTTTTCAACAGACAGCTGCAATAATAATTGAAAACCCAGAGTGAAAGTACTGAATATGAACAACTCAACAACAGGGAGGCACGTTCAGTGATTTTATTTACAGTGAATATTGTCACAGGTAATGTCAGGAACCCTGGGGAGCAAGAAGAAGGGTCAGCTCTGGAGTTCAGCAGGAATGGTTTACAGTATTTTTCAGCCTATAAGTCACACTTTTTGTATAATTTACATGCCCGGGGAATTATAAGCCGAAGTGCCATATTTATGGTTCCCCCCCCCCCCCCATATTTATAAACCAATTGTTGGCTGAGATGTGACTGTTGTCATTCATTGTGAATGAAAAAAATAATTGAGCAGTACCACTTTCAGCCACTTGATGGCAGCAGAGT
The DNA here is from genome assembly GCA_031762415.1 of Simpsonichthys santanae. NCBI lineage: Eukaryota > Metazoa > Chordata > Actinopteri > Cyprinodontiformes > Rivulidae > Simpsonichthys > Simpsonichthys santanae. The sequence goes on from JARVLU010000179.1 coordinate 27,010,527, forward strand.
AGTGGTAGCAGTATGGCATACCGTTGTATAATGTAATATGCAAACGTGGCTATAATGACAGATTCAAAAAAGTTCAAGACAAAAACAACTGGACTTTATTATATTTTACTTTATACTTTTTTTCTTGAACTTTTTTTGAATTTACCATGTCCTGGATGACAGAATCTTCACAGTCGGCCTGCCATATTCTCGCCACCTTCATTCTGCTTGCTGCTTGGAACAGTCAAACCAGCTCTGCTGCCCCGGTGAAATGCAGCTAATTTGACCATTAAAGTGCATTTATTAAGCAAATATTAGACTGAGACACACCTTTGCTATAATTTCGAGCAAATAAATAATTGTTTAGGTGCTTTTTTTGAGAAATTTTTGGAGAAACGAGCCTCATTCCTCCTCCCTTTTTTCTTCCTCTGTGGGTTCACGGAGCACCGAGGCAGCAAAACTACTTTTGAAATTAGAGCTGATTCGACTATAAAAGTGCATTTATTGCGCAAGCGTTACACTGAGACACACATTTACTATTATTTTGAGCAAACAAATAATTGTTTTGAGGCGTTTATCTTGTTAAATATGCACGGCAACTCTTCTCGTGCACGTGTTTACTTCAGTGTATCGGGTTTTGAAATTCAGCTGATTTGACTGTCAAAGTGCATTTATTAAGCAAACGTTAGACTGAGACTCACATTTGCTATAATTTCGAGCAAACAAATAATTATTTTTAAGTGTTAATCTTGTTAAGTTCTTGTTAAAGTCCTCTCGTGCACGCCCCCACAGCCGCCGTTTGGCAGCCCATCAATCTTTGGCACAACACCGGCCCACATTTCCTGCTTCGCCCCACATTTCTGGTTTGTCAGTGGTGCCGCGTGACAAACGCGATGGGTCAGCGGTGACACATACTAGATGTGACGTATGATGTGAGCAAATACGGACTGATGTGATTTAGAGGACGGAGCGACGTGTACGGCAGAAAATACGGTAATTAGACTGTCTTCTGGTTCTTACTGGTCAGAGAATGGTTGTTGGAGAACGACTGGTTCAAGCAATCCTGTGCAAACAAGGAGACGTCCAGAGTAGAAGATGGTCTCTGGTGGGTGAGTGCTGGAAGGCGAGGAAGACAGCTGAGGAGACCACAAGGAGGTTTCCAGAGTTTCACAAAGGAGTCCAGGAACAGGTAGGTCTCAAGAGGTTTACTGGAAACAGCAAAAGACACAGGTAAATAATCTTAGGTTACTATATATTAAATGGCTACAAGCACAAACCATCGGCAGGTAATGCTCCAGCATCGAAGAGAAGTCATCAGATGTCTTTTATACCTGGGCCTCTCTCTCATCAAGGAGATTGTTCTCAGGTGTGGCAGTTTGGCGCCATCTAGTGACCTCAGGATGCAAGTGAAACTGGAACTACCACAACATGGGATATCTGTTAAATGGACTGAGGTAAGTCTTTGATTCCTAAAGTCAGTTTACTGTGGTAGCCAAAAGTCTTCTGTTACAAAAAAAATGTGCTTTTGTTTATTACGCAACCATAGAAGTATACATCTGGTTTGGCAATCTCATTGGTATTGTTTATGTACATTTTCAATATGTATTCACTTACTGAAGATAGCTGACTTGTAAATAGGAGAACCTGAAATAATTAGTTTGTCAGATTGTGACAATGCAATGCATATTGTTAATCATTTCCTTAAAACATTGTTCTCCTTTTGGACTGACAGCGTTTCCCTTTTCTGCCATGATGAAATAAAGTTCTCCCATACACATACACACAAAAAAATGTTGGTTGATTCAAAAGGCAAAGTTGTTTAAAAAGTTGTGGGGAAAAGAGATATTTTGGTTGTCAGATTATTTTTTACATTTTACTTCTTAGATGATTTAAAAAAAATCGCTTTAATGTACTTTAACAGTCCGTTACTGGGAATATGAATATGTGTGTTTGTCTGTGTGTGAGTTTGTAGCTAAATCACACAGGGCTGGTGAATTTCACAACTTCTGGAGAATAAAGCTTTGTCAAATACAATACGGTGAGGAAAAGGAACAGATGCTGTCTGACTTTGTGGGAGTGATCAAAAAGATGGTGAAAACGGATCGGCTCAGCGTCTCAGAGGTAACTTTACTGCTATAAAAACTGCTCATAAATGAAAGGAGAGGATGTTATCACCTGACACCAAAGGCAAAAAGGTCTTCTTTTTTGACCATCTCTAAATGTATCTCTCAGTGGTTCAACCTGCGCTGGACATCTGATGATCTCATTCCTAATATCCATCCTTGTCAGCCCTAAGTGAACCTCAGCATCTTCATTGCTGCCACTTCCAGTTCTGTCTCACGTCGACGTCGTTTTGTCAATGACACAGTCTCCACCTGTGTCTTTGCTGACACTCTTTTGTTACAAATCACTTCTGAAACTTTTCCATCCATTCCATCCTGCCTGGACTAATTTCTTCACCTCTTTACCACACTCCCCATTTTCTTGGACAGTGGACCCCAAGTACTTGAAGTCCTGCACCTTTGTGACCTCTGCTCCTTGTAGCCTCACTGTTCCAACGGCTCTGTCTTACTGCAGCTTACTTTCATTCCTCTTCTTTCAAGTACATACCTCCACCTCTCTAAATTCTCTTCCACCTGCTCCCTGTTCTCATTACAGATCACAATGTCATCTGCAAATATCATAGTCCATGGGGATTCCTACTTGACCTCATCTGTTAGTTGGTCTTTCATCATAGCAAACAAGAAGGGGCTCAGAGCTAACCCTTGATGCACTCCACCGTGAAGCTATCTGTCACTCCTACAGCAATCTCACCGCTATCATGCTGTCCCCATACATGTCCTGTACCAGTCATGTCTTGCTGTCCTCATACACATGTCCTGTACCAGTCATGTCCTGCTGTCCTCGTACATGTCCTGTACCAGTCATGTCTTGCTGTCTCCATACATGTCCTGTACCAGTCTAATAAACTTCCCTGCCACTCCAGATTTTCTCATGCACAACACAGGTTCGCCCTCGCTACGTCACAATTTTTCTAAATGCACATAGATGCAACCAGTTCTTTCTCACTGACCCTCCATCAACGTGTTCCTTCTAATGATGAAACAACTAAGCGCCAATTGAGTTTAGACATAATTTAATTCACAAATGTGAGATAAAATCTTACCTAAATTGTAACTTTAGAGCTAAAAACCTTAGTCCAAATTGAACGACTCTTCTCAAAGTCTATATTATTTACAAATGTCTATTCTCCAGAAACGCCCACTTTTGGTCTGGGGGTGCCATTGGGGGCACAAGTTTTTGCCCGGGTCCCTCCTACAGTTTAACACGGCCCTGTCGTAAAATATTTCATCCCCTCTTGTTGAATTAAGTCACATTTACGCCATATTTCAATTTATTTTCGTTTTGTATTGTGGTTTTTATGCGTAATCGTTTAGCATCAGGAGCGAAGGGGCGGAAACAGAAGAGGAGTGACTTTCTTTCAAAAACACTCCATCGTCGTCTCGGCGGCGGCCACCGGCGCACAGACATGCCTCTTCACGGAAATAAATAACGGGACTGGTGAACGGTACCGTCTCCCAGGTGGAGGGGGTCACAAGGAAACACGACGTGAGGAACCGGCGAAGACCATTAAAAGACTAAAAGGCAGCGCCGCACGTTCCCGTGTTGATGCTCTGGACACGGAATACCTGCCGAAAATAGTCCCGGTGAGCAGAGCTCGACTTCCAGCGCTTCTCCAAGACACACGACAGGGCGCAAGTTAAAGTTTTAGTCGCCTTAAAACTTTACTTTTGGTGCTAAAATAAGCAGGAGTTTGGTCGTGAGACGTTCAAGGACCACGTTCATTCGGGGGAACAAGGTGAGCAGGGAGTTAAACTTTTCTGCAACATGGCCGCCGAGATGTCACAAAACTAGCTTCCCCGAAGTTTGGCAGAGCAAAACAAAAAGATGCTAATCTTACACAAAACTCATTTTTATTTGTTTATTATTGCTTTAATGGGAGCCGATGGTGTATTATCGATGGTATTTTGTTGTTTAAAAAAGGGGTGTCTTTGCCAGATGTAAGTCAAACCCACTTTTCTTAAATCAAAATTGGTTTACGTGCCTTCATCTGTGGCAGCAACGTAGTTCCATTCAAAAATCCGGCAATTGTTGCTTCATCAGGTTTTTCTCCAACTTATAAAGTTGGACCGGATATATTAATACTTTTCTGAAATCCTAATCGTCCATTAAGAAATTCGGCTAACCATTTAAAATATATTATAAAAGTAGTCCACAAATATTGTGCAGTATCTCCTTTATTTCCATTGCAATACAATTACAGATGTCTTTCACAGCTGTGTTAATAAAGTGAAAAGGTAAAATAACCAAGCAGGTAAAAATGGGTGATATTAATATTATAGATATAAAAAATATAAATGATCATTTTTTAAAATTATTATTATATAGAGGATAAAGATGACATTCTGTAGCAGTATGGACTGGACAGTGCAAATGTGCCAGGGTACAGTAAATGTATAATATGGATATTTCCAGTTATAGATATTATGAAAGTTTATTTAAAGTTGCTTTTGGAAAGAAACATCATCATTATGGTAGTCAGTCAATCAAATAATGAGTCAAACATTAAAGCACATTTCACACACACCAAGTTTTACACCAGATGAACAGAACTCAAAAAGAAAAGAACAAACAGCAGAGAGAAACGACAAAGACAAGCTAATTTAAAACAGCAATGACTTGTAAAAGTATTAAACGATAAAATCTCACGTGCACAGACTGAAGGAAATATTCTTTATAGAGGAAACACCAGAGGAAGGTATTAAATATGTCAAAAAACATGAATGAAATATGTAATAATAATAATAAGTAGAAGCTGAAATGAGAAAAATGACAGTCCTGCTAAACTGAACTTTATGCAAACACATTTGTTTACACCTAAATTTGACTAAATGAAAAGCCAAACAAGAATTAGCCACCCCACTTTTTCTAGCATCCACCAGTCTGCACGTAACAACTAGGTTTACCTGCAGAGAACTCTTTGTAGTGTTTTAACAGCATCTTTTTCTTTTTATTGCACGTGGAAACACTTGAGCTCGGTTGAGAGCGGCGCTGAAGTGTGTTCGCTGTGGGTGGGAAGATCATCGCAGTGAGGATGCAACCTGTGATTACTCTGGTTTATGTCATTTCCCAGGGATTAAATTACAGTCAAATTAAAGCGTTCTTCATTTTGCACGTAGGAGTAATTGTAACATTCTCAGGGACCTTGGAGCTCTTCAGCAGGCCACTGCTTTCCACGACTGGTGCTTCTTTAGTTTGAAGCATTGCTGCGAGTGGGAAAACGATAAGACCGGTTTGTTTCTTGCAGGTAGTTGTCTTTTTATGCCTCTGCTTGGGTGTGTGTTTGCATAGCGGCTTGTTCTGAATTCCTGCGCAGGTTATTTTGAGGTCATTGACACCGCAGGATGTTTGCCCAGCTATTCCGTTTGTACATCCTCTCTGCAGCTTTGCACGTTTAAGTGCAATCACAGCAAACGGCTTCGCTCAGATTAGAATATGCAAAACAGGTCTGACTCCGACATGGATTTTTGGGTAGAACGTGTTCAACCCAACAACGAGCATCCTTACTGTTTGATTCTCACTCTTATCATAGAACGTAACTTTCACTTCCTGTCTCTTTTTTTTTTTTTTTGTCTTTGGCACTCTTCCTGCGTCTTTAACCATCTGTTTCTCTCGTCTTCGCTTCCTTCCGGCTTCTTTAATTCAGCTCATTTTCTCTTACTTGTCTTAACATCTTCCTCAGCCTCTGCCCCGGCTTGTCGCTCTCCATTTGGATCATTGAAAATGTAATTCAGCCGGAGTTAAGGCTCATATAAAAGGACACGCATGCTGTCATTATGTGCTACTTTAGTATAACATTGGATATCCTGACTGGGGGAAAAGCAATGAGCTAAACAATGCGAGGGCCTGTGTTGGTGAGGGCGTGTTGCTTCAAGCACAAGTGAGACCATGAAATATGATCCATGAAAGGCTTTTTATCCACCCCATCACTTTAAAGTAGTTTAAATATCACATTAAAGTCTGTATTGTTCTTGCAGCAGGGACTCTTCTGGTAGTATTTAGCTTCAGAGAAGGTGTAAGCCTTTGGTCTGACTGTAAATACATTCAGGATCTTTTGTTCAGGACTTCCATGAATGAATGAATGAATGTTTTGGTTAACTCCTCAGTGCTTAAAATACACAGAAGGAAGTTAATTTATTTTGATCGTGTTAGAACTGCTGTAGGCTGCTGTTCCGGGTCTTTTCAGACACTTGTTTCAGAGCCAGTCCTGCACCGCTCGACAAGGCACCCTCGGCATGCGGACTGTCCGTCCTAAACGTGTAACCGGAGCTGCGTTGCTTCTCTTTTTGCCTGCATGGTGACAACATCAAGGTCCGGGCGGGTCGGTGGGGTTGTCTCTGTGGCAGCGCCGACACCTGAGGTCAAGAGAGGGAGACTGAATCGAACTGAGTTTTACTTTTAGTTCACCCTGCTTGTACGGTAATTGTTGTAGTAGTGGGTGTCCATAATGTAATTATGTTACATTACTTGTAATATCTCAGATTAAGAAGTAAAAGCTATCATCCTTCTGGTAGTTCCTATTAGCTATTTGTTTACTTCCTATGACCTTATTAGGTGAATATATTATTAAAATACGGAATAAAATGATTGCATTGAAAGCAAATTGAAATGTCACAGCAGAATGTAAAATGTAAACATAAGTTCAAGCAAAATCAGGTTGGAAAGGGTTAAAGTTTGCAACTTTTTCTTGTTGCCATCTAGAAGCTATCGTTTATTTTTTTCTGACACCTGTTTATTTTTTTTATTTGACGTATTTTAAGGATATTAATTGAAAAGAATGAAATCAAATGGTTATCCAGAACCACAGGAAGTGGCGCAGTTTGAAAGAGTTTACTCCAGTAGTTCTCTAGATCATTTGAATACAATTCAGAAATGCGGGTCCACGCTCAACGTAAACAAATCAGTTGACTAAAACCACGTATGAACTTTATTCAGGTCTCTCTTGTAAATGAGTCCTCGGGGCTCAATGGGATTAATCTGTATAAATATAGGCTGGTTTGTAGTCAACAAATATAGCCAGTAAGTTTAACCTGTTTTTAAAATAATTTTGGCTGTAGCTAAACATACACATATTTATAATTTAAGAACACATTACATATACAGCAAATACTTCTCATGTTTTGGTCAACCCCACATTGGAACAAATAAATACAAGTAAAATCATTTAGTTAAATAAGTGGCTGTTTATTTGCTTCTCATCGCCGTGCAAACATCTCCAGACCCTCCAGGCTGAGAAGAACTACCAGCGACGCAGTCACACCCTCAAATTACACGTTTGTTTCCTGGAATTTTAACTTTTTCATACAGTTAATGTAGAAAATTGTTTCCGCGTCCTGTCAGAAAGCCTGAAAAACAAAAAGCGTGATGCAGTAAAGGGTCATTTAAAAGATGAATAGCGTTCACCGGCTCTTCAGCGATGTGGGTGTCTACAGTTTCAACACACACTCTGCTCGGGCCCTGTCAGCAGGCCGTGAGAGCGGTGGACAGCTGCGAGTGGTAATTTGGTCATGCGGCATCCATGTTGTGTATGGTAAACACCCCCTTACCCCTCTTCAGTACCCCCTCGTCTCATAGACGCCCAGCTCCATGTCTTAGCATTGCTCCTTACGTTGACCAGAACACACTCTAGTTGTTGGATTAATCCCCAGAACACGGCGGTGAGTTTGATGTTTTCTGACCTCAGCCTTGTTTAGGTCTGACGGGCATGGTGGATGTTTTAGGTGCGCGTCGTGCTTGTTTTCTGGTTTTGCTCAGGTGTGGGTCTGTTATTATTGCTGTTATTTAACAGGTGCACCGTTGGGTGGTCTGCTCTGATGTAACAGTAATTATGCTAACCTCTAACTGACTTCAGTCTGGGGAACTTTAAACAGATTTTTATGGTTATATCAATTATTTAAACATGCTTAAATAGATTTTTAAAATGAAAGGAGGCACTGGGGTCCCACTAGCAACAATGAGGTCTTTTTATGTCTTACCGCTGAAGACAAAGGTGGAACAGTAGTGTTTTTGCCCGTTTTTGGGTGTATATTTGTCTGAGTTAGTTTGTACTGTTAGCAAAATATTTCTTGAGGGAAGTAATTGTTAAAGTTGACAATCTACAACTCAATAACTTTTATTACTAATAGTAATAGTAATACTATATATCTATATAGTAATATCTAATAAATTTATCTCTAATATCAATAATAATATCTCTACCATTATTTACTTTGTTTTCATGTCAGTTTGATTTAGAAACTAGAATATATAAGATCCAAGCAGTTTATTGTCTTACACTCAAAACTAACGCATGTTAAAACCATTCGACAAACCAGCACCCTAAAAAAAAAAACACCAACGTAAACAAAAAAGACGAGCCTTAAAAAAAAACAGAGACAGGTTTCCATAAAAAATATAAACATGATACATGTGTGTATACAGTATATGTATACAGTATATATGTATCATGTTTATATTTTTTATGGTAACATGTTTGTTGTACAGTATGTATATATTAATAATAAAGTGCTGTGTGTTGTCATCATTGTATGGTCCCATACAATGATGAAATTGGTTCTCAGCATTTAACCCATCACACCTGAGCAGTGGACAGGTATGTAAGCTGCCTGGGGAGTGATTAGTAATTAGGTGTCTTGCTCAGAGACACCATGACATGTGGGAATGGCTGGGTATTGAACCTGGGACTTTCGGGTCCCGAGTCGGCTGCCCTGCCTCTACCCCACCTCGGCTTCAGCAGCAGGGTGTGTCCCTAAAGAGCCTTTTATTGACCTGCTGAAACGACGTCATAAATGTGTTTATTTTTATTGCAGATGCACATCTGCATCATCACCAGACGTTGTCGCGTTCACTTTTCATCACCTCGGCATAGAGGTCAAGGTCAAATGTTATAAATGGCGTTTGCTCGTCCGAGCCACAACTTTTGATCCGCATCAAGATAATTTCACTAAGCTCTGTACACATTTGTACCACCACTACACACTGCGTCTCATAATCTTTTATTCACCTCAGCTTTAAGGTCAAGGTCACATAAGGTTATACAAGGTCATTGCTTTAGATTGCTGTATACGTGTTGTATTGTTGATGGGCAGATAAGTGCTACTTTTGTTTATTTTTATCTTTGTCTTTCTTCTAGTCGCTCTTTCTTGAAGACCCCAGCCCGTGTGAGCGTATGACACTGAGGTATGACCACACACACACACACACACACACAAACCATATTAGGAAGAGTTGAAGCATCAGATGTTTTTGTTTATTCTGTTTTGAGACACATTTTTGTGTAAATTTCAAGTGTGTCCTTCAATTCAAAGCATGTTTGTCCAGAACCATTGGGTGCCTGTGTTGTGTTGTGTTTGCTTCTGTCGAGCTCAGCAAACGTCAGCCGCAATAAAACACCACGGTGCAACACACGTGTGCATCACCGCTCTCTGCTCTGTGCTTCACCTTCTCTGTCAACAGCCAAATCAGGCGATAGTTTCTTCTCATTAATTACACACTCAGCAGCTTCAACTCAGTACGACGGCCTCACATTTAACTGAAGAACAAGTCAAAACTCCCTATAGTTTTTCTGCTTGGTGCCATTTTGTTTGCATTGGGAGTAACAAAATGATTCTCTTGGCCATTTCTATTGTAGTCTCATAGTTTTTGAGTGTGGTCACGTGAGCAGTCCTGAGATTTGTTTGACCAAAATAAATTTTTGCCTGTTTTTGTGTGCACGGCTTGCAAAATTGTATACTTGGTCTTGCACCTTATTTAGTTGCTCGTATCGGTCTCCCCGCCTGAGCTTGATGTGTATAAATTATGGCAACTGCCCCCACATTTATGATTTAATGTACTGACATACACTTATTTACTAAAGAGAGGCAGATTTGAACAGTAAATAATATTTATTGTTGTGTTTTTTTGTTAGACTTGTAGCCTTTTGTTAGAGTTGAGCTCTAAATTGAGATGGGTTTGAGACACCTCAACAACTCTGAACTATTCTGAAAGTTTGTTGCACATATTATTTATATTTATAATTGTTGAACAGATATATATGAATGTATTTGAATGAGCCATGTATGATGTTTGTAAAATTGATCGAGTTATTTGCTTTGTTTTGTTATTTATAGGAAATGTTTGTTTGAATTGTTTATTAGACAAATAAGGAGCAGATTTAATAAGATTTCTCTTCATCTGCTACCTTTCATTTTATATTTTATTTTTCTAATTACATATATATTGTAATTATGTATTTCATTGTTATAAAATTAATGAATAAAAAAATAAATATTTAACAAGTTCAATCAGTATTCAAGCAACAAAACTATGAGCCTGTGCAAGTCACGTTAAGGAAATTGAGACCCTCCGCAAATGTTTTGAGACATGTTGGGGACTCCCTTGTGACTCGCACAATTTACCTTTTAAACTTTGACATTTTAGGTCAAGATGCTCATAAGATTCACTAATCTGAACTTCCAAAATCTGTAACTTCTGAGATAAATGTTCAAACGCAAACAAAATTTCCGTCTGCAAGTAGGTTTTCACATTCAAATTGAAATAACTAATTAAGCAATTAAACCCAATTCTAACAGCTAGCTTGATTCCTGAGAAGACAATTGCTTAAACTGGTAATGTTTTTTGTTTCACGTTCATTATGGCTGATAGTACATGTTTTTATATATTTGATCCAATAAACCATTATAGTTTTTATAAGACATCCAGGAGGCAACTGCTAGTTATAAAGCAACATTTTAGCTTATTTCTGTGACACATTCCTGCACCAAAGCACCGTTATTTAATGCTTTTATAAACAGTGTGTTGAAGAGAAATATCAAGGATGTGCTTTTCAATCTGTGTTTTAAGTTGTTTCAGTGTTTTTAACAAATCCTACGTCTCTTTATTAGAACCTAGCAGCTCTTTACTGAATGTGCACATCTTTGTCAGGTGAAGTTTGGCCACTTTTCTTTGATGCAGCGGTCGTATTTGCTCAGGATTCACTTCCTGTGATCAGCTCTGACCCGGTAATTGCGGAAAACGACAGCTGACATAGTTGAGGGTAATTGTGGAAAGGGGACACGGCATCTGCGGTCTTCAGAGTTAAAAACGGAAGCGAATCTCACCGGCCAAATGTTCCCGCACGTCAGCTCCCCTCACTCAGACAGACTGGGTGTAGTTATCACTGGGGCTCGGCTGGAAATAACAACTTACACACCGTGGGAGTCCAGTGTGGTAACTGGTGAGCTGCTGGGAGCGGGTGGCCCATTTTTAGGCTTCCTGGTCCAGTAGAAATGTTTTTAGGTGAAGTCATTCATCCACCTGTTCTGGTTCCTGCTCTTTGATTAGGAAAAGCCAAAAGATCCTTTTCATGTTTTTGTGTTTATATGGAAATTTTCTAATACAAATAGTTCATTTTTAAAACAGAAATGAGGAAAAAAGTATAATTTATAACTTCTTAGACCTAAAACCTTCTGAATATTAACTGCTTGTTTTATAAATTGCTCGCCTTCAGTCTGGACTTTGCTGTGAAACACCATTTTGCTGTTTGCTGTGGTGTTAGCTGAAGCTGCTGGATCAGACTAGGCCCAGATGTGTTGCAGAAGCTGTTGGACTCCACGAGGGCCTGAGGTGTTAGCTGAAGTTGTTGGACCACGTTGGGGCCTGTCTACCTGATGACATTTTCTCCATTTGATGAGTTCTGAGACTTGTGGATAATGGCTGTTTTCATCGTTTTAATCTCTTTATTGGCTCTGTGGGGTTTGGGGTCAAGCATATGTTCCATGGTGAGTACATCTGATAACCTGCATGATGTTACCCTATCACCCAGCTTGCCCAGAGACCTATTTAACTTTAGAACCTGTACAGTTTTACCACATCTCAAGAGATGTCCTGCTTGCCGTATTCATACCATATCTCATATTTACCATGTACTGTTACAAAACAGAGATTAATTGTTTTATTACTTTTCTCTGGTAGTGTTCAACATAATCCAGGCCCTGAGTTGCAGTGTATCCAGTCACCATTTAATTTTAAATCCTTATCTGGTTTCAAAGTGGTTCATCTCAATACGGGCAGTTTGTTATCTAAAGGACATGGTCAAAATTTGGGTCAACTCAACAGATGTGGATATTGTTGTGATTTCTGAAACAGGGTTGACCAACACTGTTGCTAATGAGAACATTAACATACTGTATCTGGGTACAATGTTCTAACAGTACTGACAGACCCAGAAAGGATGGTTTTGTCTGAATCCATCAGCAAACATTTAAAATTTATAGCATTAAATGTGGAGATTACTAAGAGCTTCAGTATAACTGTGGAGGGGTGTTTGGCCTTCATTATAATTTAGCTGAGATAAAGGAGGCTTTAAAGATTTTAATGATTCCTTGGTGGCAGATTAACTTATTTTAGCTGGTGATTTTAATTGGGATTTGCTTCAACCAGTCTCTAATGATCTGAAGTCTTTCTGATCTTACACAGTTGGTTAACTCACCTACTAGACCAAACATTAAAAACTCCGAGAGGTCCACCTTGATGGATTTAATTTTAACAAATGCGCCTCATAAGTTTACATCTCTGAGGTTTGTTTTTGGATAAAAATGACAATAGCACGTCTGTTAAAAGATGCAGCAGAACATGTGAGAGTATTTCTGAGGAGGAGAAAGTGAAAGGACTCTTTTTGTCTGAATGAAGCGTGAAGGCTCCTGGGAAACCTTCAAATCCTCTCTGGAATGTGTGTGAGAGCTGGGGGTTGACTTGACACCACATTTATACAAGGAATGCAAATATTTGTGTGTGTTCAATTATGTTGTAGCGTTAACTGTTAACCGTGGTGAATTGATCATTTATTCTCTCTTTTGCAGATCAAATCTTTCCCGTCTGCTTTCATTAAACGTGTTTATGTAAAAAAATGTATTTTTGCTCTTGAGTTTGACTCTTTGAACCTGCTGCTGTTTAGCTTCTGGGCGTGTTAACACAAGTCTGTGTGTAAATATTTAGTTTCATTGATTAGTTTCTATGTATAACAATAGTCACGTTTTCTTTAAATCTATGCATATATCTTTGAGGACTTCATTAATCCAAACGCTTTACATCATGAACTTTTATCAATAAAAATCTTATATCTTCCCTTAAACATCATGTTACAATGAAATTTACTTAAATTTACTGCTAGCCTCCAAGTGTGTGTGTCTGTTATTAAATTGGACAACCACTAGACACATTTTAATGTTTTTTTTTTTGTAGGAAGTAATCCCAGTGTGAACATCTACATTAACTTTTAAAGTCATCCTGATTCAAGATGGCTGCCACAGCCGGCTATCCTAAAAAAAAAGCTAAAAATGTGAATTTTACAGATATTTTAAGATTTTTTTTTTTTTTTTTTTTTTTTTTTTTTTTAAGATTACCGGTAAATGATACCGGTCCCCATCAAATATTATAAGCACTAACAGATTGTGACATGTCTCTGTTTAAAATGTTGTCAATAACTAATTGGAATTACCACAAACTGTTAGTAAAATCTCTCATAAACTGCAGGATAGCTTTCAATGAAACTTCAAAGAAATAGTCTGTACATGCACGTCTATAACTGATTTACTTTTGGAGCAAACACAATTTTAGCTGACCGCCACAGCCAAGTGGCATTATAAAACACAAAAATGGCTATATTTCAGTCAGTTTTACAGATATAGAGCTACATTATTATGTGGTAGTAGCCGAGAGTCGTGCAATATATAAAGTCCAAGCTCTGCTCATTGCACGAATCCTGACTTATAATTTTAGCACTAACTGTAAGAGTTGACCCTGTTTGTCTTGACACAAGTTAGACACGTTCAGACAATAATCATTTTAAGTGCATCTGTAACCGATTAACTTTTGGAGTCAATTCAAGGTGTCTGCAGCTGCTAGTGAACATCAGCAAACACAATAATGACTAAAACAGTCAGATTCAGAGGAACTGAGCTAACATTTTAGCTGAGCATTGGCTCTGTCTTGTGTTGTAAAAACCTGATTTATACTTTGATGAAATTCAGGTGTTACGTTGATTTTTCTGTTTTCATGCAGGATGGTGATGGAGGAAGGGGCCCAGAGAGACGGAGGACGAGCGGCTTCGAGACCAGACGGGAGTCAGATCTTTGTAGAACTTGGTGAGTAACCTTGACCAACAATCGGGAGCAGCTGATTAACATCTCAAAAGCTCAAAATACCTCAGCTATAGCCTCAAATCACAAAAGAGTTAAAAAAGGAGGTGCCGTGGACGCATCTCCGTCTACTTTGCGGAGGTGCTTGAGTACCTGACCAAGACCGACCGAGATCCTGGAGTTGGTGGGAAACGCGGCTCATGACTACAAGAAGACCAGGATCATTCCGACACCTGCAGCTGCTGTCCGCAATGACGAGAAGCTCAACAATCTGCTGGAGGCGTGGACATTGCTAGGCCTGTCGCAATAAACAATAAATCAAATAATCGCACGATAAAAGAAAATTATCAACCTCATTTTCATTTGTCGGCTTTATCATTCCTTCATGTCTCTCGTTCTACTGAAGACACTGGATGACAAAAGCTCAACTCCGGTGCTCTTCACTGACCCCTCCCTTTCTCTTTTCTCTTTAAAATCTGTTTTAACGATCCAAAATCACAGCAGCTAAGCTTAGAAGCTAAGCTACGAGCTAAGCTAACAGGCCGATCTCGGGGAAAAAACCTCTGTCTTACCGAAGCTTCAAAATTCACAGTTGAAACTCGTGCCTTTGTGTAAAAAGTTGTTTTTCTTTGCAAAAAGAAGCTGAAAACTTGCTCACTGATTTTTTTTTAATTAAAAACTTTGTGTGAAAAATGCTAACGAGCTCAAACCACACTGAGCGTCCACTGTTTTGAGAACCAAAAAAAAGGAAAGAAAGACAGCCCATGTCACGTCAAGGGGCCTCTCTCCCATTTTCTTAGAGACATGCTGCTCGCTCCCTCACTATCCATCCTTCAGTTCTTATACTGCCATCCAGTGGTCAAAAAATGTACTACACACAAAAATTAACCAACATTTCTTCTTAGCTTTGACAATAATTAATAATTATTGTCAAATTCCAAACAATATTATCGTTTATCGCAATAATTTCTGAGACAATTAATCGTCCAGCAAAATGTGTTATCGTGACAGGCCTAGCCATCGCTCAGGGAGGAGTTCTGCCTCAGAGTCAGGTGGTCCTGCTGCCCAAGAAGACTGAAAAACCCACCAAGTCCAAGTAGACGGCTCAACATCTGCAACCAGTTTCTTCAGATCTGCTTTAAGACAGACCGCTACACGAGATCCTTCCTGCCCACAGCCATCAGCATCTAGAACAACTGTTGATGAAACCAGGATGATGAGCTACAACAACATTTAATTTCCCTTTGGGATTAATAAAGTTTATTATTATTATTAAATATCCGTATGTAGCTCAGAAGTAGTTATGTTCTTTTAAACCATGATGTTAAATCTGCCAGCATAGTTTTCCCCTATTAGAAATGTGCTTTAAAGTCACGTCTCTGGAAAATATTCCTACACAAAGTTGAACTACGAGAGTTCCTGAATGTCGTATTTTTCCACAGGGGAGCAGAACTTTGATTCCATTTGTCTCTCAACGTACCGGACTGGCTGCAAGCTCAGATTTGTACAGAAGAGATGCAACCGTGAGTCACTGCTCGTGGCAGTTCTTAAAATTATAATGGAGATTCACCGTGCCTCATCCTGGTCTCGTCGTGAGCGTTTCTGGTTGCCACAGAAATCACCCTCTGTCTTCTTATTCCAGTGCATCTGATTGACATCTACAATGTGATCGAGGCGGTGCGGGACGCGGGGCTAAACGCAGTGGAGCTCAATGCCGGTATCTCTGTAACCAGACTGGAGAACCTGGTGTCGTCCATGTTCAACCAGCTCAGTAAGCGCCTGCCCACCACCCACACCATCAACCCCCGAGAGAGCACCGTCCTCCTGGTTGAATTCATCCTGGCTGCTGTTGACTGGTACGCTGCGTCACTTCCTGTTTAGTCTTTGTGCCCAGAAAACGAGCGTTAACTTGGTTTGGTTTGAACTTTCTGTGAAATATTTGTTTGTACATTCTAGTGAGCCGGAGAGCCGCCTGACTGTTCTCTCTGTGAAGGCGATGCTGGCCACTCTGTGTGGAGGGAAACTGGTGGATAAACTTCGCTGTGAGTTTCTTTTGATACCGTGGCATTTATTTCACATTTTACTCAAATACTTTAAACATTACTCAGAAAACATGCATGTAAAGACCAACATTTATTAATTTTGGCAGCAAACTTGAGTGGTTTTATTGTTTAATGGATAGCGTACTTTCATTGTCTTTAACTAGAAACGTTAATTGGAATGTTACCCATCACAAATTGAGGATTAAGTCAGATTTGGTCAAACTAAGCTAAACACGTTTTCAGATTCCTGACTTTTTAGTCCACATTTTGAGACCCAGACGATCCTAATTTGGTCTTAAATGTATTTTTAGCGTATTTTAACAAGGATTTCTTGACGTCATTTAAAAGAGGAAACTTCAAATTATATTTTAATTTCAGGATTTCCCAGCTGGTGTTGAAAAACGCTCCACTTGACGCAGAGAATGTGGCAAAAAATTTTAGGCTTTTTTAAAATCAAAATCATTATTAGTTATTGATGCTGCTCAGATAAGCGCTTGAAAACAATAATTTGTTTGCTCGACATTCTAGTAAAAGTTGTGTCTCAGTCTAACTTTTCCTTAATAAATGCACTTTGATGGTCAAATCAGCGGCGTTTCACCTGGGCGGCGCGATGAAATGCATCTGATTTGACGTTTGCTCCAGGAGTTCTGGAGCGAGACGAAGGTGTCTTTGTATGTATGGCAAGCCAAGTGTCTCAATAATAGCCACTTTTACCTATTAATGAGACACTAGGCTTGCCATATACTCGACCGCTCTCTAGTGGCTGAAAATGGAATCATCATATCTCAGCCAATACTGTAATTAGGTTATAAATATGGGAAAAAAACACAAGTCACTTCGCTGTATAAGTCACAGGGCATGCACATTTATGCAAAAATGTGTGACTTATGCAGCGAAAAATACGGTAATCAGTTTTAGACATACAATTACTTTCTGACCCTTTGGTTAAAATCTGTACACAGGTTTATGAAATAATTTGCTACACCATCATGATGCATGATTATACACCTTTTATGGCAAAATGCATTATTTAAAAGGCAAGAAAGGTAGGATTGTACATTGTTGTGGCCACACTGCATGCTTGTCTCTAGATAATTTCATGTTGTAATAACTACACAAAATGTCTTGACAGTCAAAGACACTGACATGTTTGTTTATGTTCAAAGGCCAACTAAAGAGATAAAGTTTTATCCAGAGCTCCTACGAGCTGTGACAGGCTGTAATATGCTGTTCGTGTAGTTTTGTGTTTATCTCGCAGAAAGGCAGCTGAAAAACATAACATCAGAACTCTGATATCAAAAGAAGCACTCCCCCGTGGATTTAGAAGTGGGTTATCCATACGAGATAAAAGCAGAAAACTCACATGCATTGCAGCCTCCAGACAATTTCCTTAGAACAGGAAGCTCGTGATTTCTGTCTTAAAATACAGCTCGAGCTAAATAGACACAAGAAGAATATTTATTGTAAGAGTTTTAGATCATTCCAACTTTCTGCTTGTGTTTTTCTAGATGTCTTTTCTCAGGTATCTGACTCCAAGGGAGTGTTGGTACTGTCCAAATTTGACAGTTTTCTAAGGGAGGTTCTGAAGCTGCCCACTGCTGTACACGAAGGTCCGTCCTTTGGTTCCACACACGCCGTGGCACGCTCCTGTTTCCCACAACAGGTACACACTTCATCCATTTGTGCTTTACCACACGGATGTGAACAACTAGTTCTGGCTGCCATCACGTTGCTTGATCTATGAGAAGGTGCTGCTTATAGTAATGAATTTAGTTCAGCGCCTCAGACTGAAGAAGTCCTTTGGATAAAAGATTACCGTATTTTCCGCCGTACACGTCCCACCGCCGTATAAGTTGCATCAGACTAAATATGTCTAATAAAGTGGAAAAATGCATAAACACGTCGCTTTGCTGTATACAGGTGGTCACCGACTTACGGCGCCATCGACTTACGGCATTTCGGACTTACGGCGCCGCCCCCAGTGACGTCAT
>JARVLU010000179.1:27036160-27055144 GCA_031762415.1 Simpsonichthys santanae
CTTTGTTTAAAATTATAGTTTTATTTAGTTCATAGTTTTACAGTCACTCTTTGTCAGGCAGGTTGAAAAATATGCAGAGTAATCCTTCAAATGTGCAGACACTGTTGCACGCCTCCTCCTGTCTGCTCCGGACCACGCAGCTAAATGACTCCACCTGAACGGGCAATGTAGAACCAATCTGTGCATGCATCTAACAGAAACTGAAACTTACCGCTTGTGTATGTTGACCTGCGTCAAGAGTGAGTCATTGACAGACATAATCTGGTGATTTTTCAAAATAAAAGTTTCTGTTTTTTTCTGTGTGGCCCGGTACCGGTCCGTGGCCTGGTGGTTGGAGACCCCTGATTTAGAGGACTTATAGGAAGAAACTGCAGTATTGACAGACTAGTAACACTTGTATCTTTTGTATCTGTAGCTTTTAACTCTGTCAGCATGAAACTATGTTGACCTGTTTCCTGTAAACCTGCCAGGAGGAGCACATCACGTTATTAAGACGTTGTTCCCACCAGCCTGACAGATGCCGACTGACTGTTTCTCTTCCCAGCTTGTCTGCAGCTCGACGGATGAACGAAGAGCACGCTCTGATCGCAGCCTACGTGAACCAACTGCAGAGCAGCCCGAGGTGAGAGGAGCACAGACACGAGGGTGGGGGTGGTCAGAATCATATCTCACACTGTGTCCTAGATGGGACACAGTGTGAGATATGGTGTTTTTACACCTCCACTTCCCTTATGTTTCTCTTTTCTTATCCAAACGAAAAGGGCAGCGACTCCCAAGAGGACGCAGTCTCAGACACCTCCGTCTCACCATGTCTCTTTGTTTGTGTTTTACTTGGACGGGCTGTACTGAAATATAATTTTGTTGTGCTTCGGTGCAATGACAATAAAGCTGATTCTGATAATATTTTTTAGAGCTGATACAATTCACAACAAAAAAAACATGGCGGTTTTGAACTTTTGCTCTCCTTCACTGGCTCAAGTACGACTTATTGTAAAAGCAAATTAAATCCAAATAAGTGTTTTAAAACACAACAGTTACAACACACCCAGCTTAGTTGAGAATTTAGTTTTATTTATTTATCTCCCTTTTTTTTAAATTTCTCTTAACATATGGCTTCTATATTGGTCATTTTTTATCCATTTGTCAGTTCGATCATAAGCTATTTCTCAGCATTTAACACCGATGTGTCTGCCGTGTTTGTTTTTGTGCACTTTCATGTTTCAGTGGTTTGGACAGTCCCAGCAGGCAAGACGAGGAGCACAAACTGATCGCTCGCTACACCTCCCGACTGGCCGAGACCGAGAGCACAGGAGTGAGTTTTAAACACTTTTCAACTATAACCACATTAAAATGGATCATTAAAACAAATTAGGATGAGCTGTTCTTTACCAAGAGCCTTTTCCTGCTATTAAATTTAAAAAAATATTCTTACGTGCATGTTTTAGGTGATCCCAACACGGAGCATCAACTTTGATGTGAACAAGCAGAAGAGGGAGCTCATTGCTCAGATGGAGTGCAAAAACAGGTACAGAAAAACAGTTGATGACTTATTTTTGCTTTATTCTTCACAGCTTTATTAAAAAATAGGCTAAAAGTAAATGTTTGGGTGCCTCGTGTTATTAGAAGTCGAAGCTCTAATAGTATGAATGTACAGGAAGTATTTACTCTGTTGTGATCCATTTTTCTTCCGTATGTTTTTCAGCATCTTTATTATTTCTTTTTCTTTTTTTTTTTTTTTTTTGCTATTTCAACAAACCAACCGTAAATCAAAACGTTCAGCTCTTTCAGGTCAATCCTGCTATGACTTTTGGTTTTGGTGCAACTTTAGCTTTTTTGAAATATTTAGCTTTTTCTGCCATTTTTTTTTCCTCATAGAAAATGAATTGAGCTCTTTTTACATCCTTCACATCTTTAGATGTGTTTACAACCTTTTACTGCTCCTTTCACGTTTTGTTCTGGTTCAGCTTCTTTCAGCTTTATTGTGCAAATGTAAAAAATTTCAGCTATTTTCAGCTAATTTCAGCTGTTTTGTGATCCTTTCTGTTCAGCTAACCAACATTTTTATGCTTCTTTGAACTTATTTCTGCTAATCCCAGTTTATTATGCTTGTTTCAGCCTATTTCTGCAAGTTTCAGCTTTTGCTGCTATTTCAGATACTATTTAGCTGTTTTCCAGTCATGAACAGACTTGCGTCAGCTAATGTAGCTGCAATTTAGAAAGTTTATGTCCCTTCACAATAAAAGCACACTTTGTTTTAATCTTCTGTATTTCCTACATGCCTGTAGTTGTTGATGTGAACATTTGTTCCATATTTTATTTTATTTTTTTACATTATTTTAAACTTCAAGCCAAACCTCGAACCGGCAGAGGAAGTGTGTGTCCTTGTTCTGTTGTCGGAGCAGATTTAAAAACCTTTGCTGACCGCTGTGTTTGTCATTTCCCAGGGAGATCCTGGCAGAGATCAAACGTCTGCGTGCGGAGCATGACGCGGTGTGTCAGCCCAGTCCGGAGAAGGGCAGCGCCAGTCCGGCTCTGCTGGCCGAACTTCGTCAGCTCAGGTAAACTCAGTCCAGCAACGCAAACCGCCTAAACTGCAGCAGATGTGCTTTTTGTTTTCTGTAAGAGTTTTGCACACATGGATATAAAAAAACAACAACAATTGTTTTGTTGGTCACTGGGTTTAGTTTCCTGCATTGCACCTCAGTTCGGGTCAGAATTGGCCTGAGTGCTGTGTTGTTTGCACAGAGGGAGATGGCAGATGGCAGCGACAGATGGTTGGATTTTTACTAAAAAATGCTCAATACGGACAAAATGTTTAAGCTCTTCTGCTAATAAAAAATAATTGAAGCAACTTGAGAAGTACTTGAAAACGATGGCGTGTGCCCGGTTGGTATAATTTAGTAACAAGTCTCTGAACACAAGTCAAATTGAAATGTGTAGAAATGCTAATAGTTTTAAATCTGAATACATTTTAAACCATGTGGTAGGTAATATTCAGACTTATTATTCAGTTTTAATTATTTATGGTGTTCACTGTGGAAAATGTAGCTTTTTACTGCTTGAAACCACATGGGGGTGCCAGAAAGCTTTTCAGATTTAACCCACATGGCCTTTTTGAACCAAAAAGCACTCCTCCTGATTTTTAGCTGCTTCTAGATCAGTTCTTGCTCACAGTTACAACCTAAAATGCCTGAGAACAACACATTCACACAACAAAAGAAGCAACAAATGAAATTCAAAACTGAAGCACGTGTTTTATTATTACTTCTGCAGCTGTACTTATTAAAATCACCCCTTTATCTGTTTTTGTTGGGCTCATTTGCACTTTAAAAACACTTTATTTCCCAACTGTATCTGCATCAGTATCAAGAAGCATGTTGTGTTGTCTTTTGCATAAAATCCACAAAATTAATTAAGTTTGAGTTGAAATTTAGGTTTGAGCAAACTACCAAAAGCTTTCATAAATCATCCTCTTGTGCTTGAAGATTGACGTTATTTTACAATAGAAGGAACGGAAACAAATTTGCAAAACGTGCAACAATAAAATAATAATAATTTTTAAAAAAAACAATAGATTGTCTCGTACAGGTAAATCTTATAATTTGTCTCTATTCATTAATGCTCAGTTTGCGTGCATTAGGCAGTAGGACTTGTTTATTTTTCATCTTTTTCTCAATGAACCATAAAGAAATCTTGCAAATACTTCTTAAATCTGTGTTAAAGTCTGAATCACAGGATGCCTGCAAACAAAGGATCAGTTCTGAGTCGCATGTGGTGAGAGGCAATGAGAATTTGTGACTTAAGAGACTGTGTGTAGTTGTAGTTTTAGTGTTTGTGGTTACAATATGCAGTAAAAATATATATATATAATTACAGTATACTGTATTTAAATGTTTGATCGTACTGCTTTTTTTTTTAAACCTATTTTATTTTGTAACTTGGGGCTAAATCAGCTACATTCAGCGAGTTAACTGGTTTCAATGTAATTTAAATCTTCTACTCCAGGGCTATTCAACTGGTGGCCCAGGGGCCAAATCAGGCCCACGGATAAGCTCATTTTTGGCCCACCAATGGGTTGATTTTTTAAATAAAGCTAAATTTTAAACCCTAAAACAAGCTTACTTTTTATCGTTCAACCTTTATTTATACAGGTTAGTCTCATTGAGTCACGATGAAGACTCATTTACAGGAGAGATCTGATTTGGACAAACCACCAGTAAGGTACACACAACAATAAACAGTCATAAAATGCATATAAGATAAAGAAGTAAATAAAAGTAGTGATCTAAAACAACATAAAATAAAGCTACATAATGAAACAAGGTAAAATACAGTATTGCATTCACAAATATTCTGACAGGACAGAAATCTTTTGCAATAAGTCTGAAATATTATTGCTCGAGTTTGTGTTCAGAACCCGGTCAGTGAACGGCTGAGCCACCGCTCGAGTGTCAGTACCATAACGATCTTTTGGACTTTATGAGTCAGACTTTTGTTTTGTTTATTTACTCTCTTATTACCAAGTGAAGTAAAGCCAGGAGAGAAAAACAGTTTTTTTTTGTTTTTTTTTGCCTGCTTTGTGCCATGAAGACAAATTATTGCTTAGAATAAAGTGACTGTGAACGTCTCACAGACTAAATCATTTGTGTCCTTGTGTGGCCTTGACAAAAAGGCTAAAACCCACAACTTATTTTGTTAAACAACCTGTTGAGGCGATCACTGGGTCCTTCTCCATATATTCAACAGGGTTCATCTCTGGGCTCAAAAGTTCGCTCCAGAATACTCCAAAGTTTGATTCTGAGCCATTCTTGGTGTTTTTAGTTGTGTTTGGGTTATTTTCCTGTAGGAGGACCCACGACTTGTGACTGAGACCAAGCTTCCTGACACTGAGCTGCACATTTTGATCCAGAATGTCTTGAGATTGTACCCTGCACAAGCATCCCCAGAACAGAGCCTCCTCCGTGTTTCACTGTAGGAACAGTCTTGTATTTGTTTCATTCCTGGTGATGGGACTTGTTGCCAAAAGGCTCCAGGTTTTTTTTTTCTTCTCCTTGATCTCATTCTCCCAGAAGCTTGGTGGCTTCTCGGTTCATACTTTGGCAAGTTCCACTCTGACTTTTGTATTATTTTGGTGTCCTCCTCCGTCGTCTTCCATTAAGTCTGTTTTGGTTCAAACAGTGACCGATGGTGCGATCTGGAGCTGATGGACCTCGACCTTGGAGTTCACCTCTAATCTCTTTAAATGTTCTGGGCTCTTTACCATTTGTATGATTTGTCGTTTTGCTCTGTCAGCCACGTCAGGGAGGTTGTCTCTAGTCCTCTGAAAATCATCAAGCTGCTTGGAGACGACCCTTCCACCTGCTGCTCAATCATTTTCTTTCCTGAGAAAACTCGACTTTCTGTGGTTGATGTTCACTGTGGTGCACACCGTGAGACCGAACAGCACAGTGACTACTACCGCTCTTTAAAAAGGCAGCTTGACGGATTTCAGACTGCGGACGCCTGAGACGCTGATTACAAGAAACACCTTAGTTTAGTTCAACCACAGGGACACGTCGTTTTCATTCTTTTTTTTTTTTTACAGAGTACCGTTCTTTGAGTCAAGTTCAGTTTCATTAATTCAATTCAAAAATACTTTATTAATCCCAAAGGGAAATGAAGTGCTGTCATCATCCTGGTTTCATTCAAGAGTTGTTAGATGCTGATAGCTGTGGGCAGGAAGGATCTCCTGCAGCGAGTCTGAAGAATCTGGCCACAGATACAGATTCATCCACTCGGATGTAGCTTGCTGTCAGATCCGGCGCGCCTCTCCGTCCTCCTGGGCAGCAGGACTGCCTTAAATGTGGACATTTATTCCTCCCTGAGCGATGGTCACTCCTCCCAACAATGTGTCGAGCTCCTCGTCGCCACGGACAAACAGCTGAAGGGGCCGGGGGATGATCCTGTCCTCCCGTTGTCGCAAGCCGAATTTCCCACCAGCTCCAGGATCTCGGTGGTCAGGTACTCGAGCACCGCTGCCAGGTTGACGGGAATTCATCCACGGTGCCTCCTTTTCAACTCAATTCATATTTTAAAAATACTTTCTCTCATGTTTTCTTCCCTTTTCTCATCCAAGCAAAAATATTACTCGGAAGCAGAATAAGAGGGCCGCGCTAATTAGCAGCAGCTTTGTGCACCACGTTCATCTTTCGGACGACTGTACATACATGTTCTCGTTGTATCTCGGTGCAACGACAATAAAACTTATTCTGATTCTGATTTTCAACTCATTTGATGCAGAGAACTGGGAGCCAAAAGTGGAGCACCGCTGTAGCGCTGTATCAGTAAAATACAGCTGAAGATTAGCCTGTTGTTGGACAATTCAAAAGCAACGTGTGATTTTCATTAAAGTAACTTTTTGTTGATTATGTTTGTCAAAATGTATTAAAATTGCTGCTTAGAGTATTTTATTAGCACTGATTGCACAAGGTTGGCAGCGTTACGTATTTTGGTGTTCTGCTGCTGATCTCAGATTGATGTTCTCGTTCAGTTCAGGGACAAGAACGTTCAGGAACTTGTCAGGGCCTAACGTTTCCTCGTCCTTTGATCTCCATTAATCCATGCACACATTCAATAGTTTCCTCTGGAAAAGCTCTCGCTCAGGTTTCTCTTTAATATCGTTCTCACTGTGCATGAAGTGAAGCTCATTTCCATCTTAACTGACCTCATCAGACTGAAGCGAAATCAACAAAAATAAAGTTTAAATTAATTTCACTATTTGTGGCGCAATGAGTTTGATTTAAAGTCTTACTTGTCTTGTTACTAAATGACTTTATTTATATTTTCTAGCCAGCTTTGGTGACTCCAGTGCCTGTTTGCACTTGGATTATTTATCCCTGCGACATAACGAGGTGTGGCTTGTTGTGTTGTAGGCAGAGGAAGGATGAGCTGGAGCAGAGGATGTCATCTCTGCAAGAGAGCAGGAGGGAGCTGATGGTGCAGCTGGAGGGACTGATGAAGCTGCTTAAGGTGAACCGCCATCTAAATGAAGACTTCAGGAAGTCGTCACCTGGACATTTTCCTACTTTTTTTACATCTCCATATTTCTGTCCTTGCTGTAACGTTTTCATCGCTGCCGTTTCCTCCTGTCTGATTTCCCCCTTTTTCTGGCTCTGAATGTATCTGATCTTCATTTTTGTCCATCCTCTTCTCTCCCTGTTTGTTTCTGGCTGCCATTGTTGTCTTCCTGTAGGATGAGGAGCAGCGACAGGCAGTAAGTTCATGCTCGTTTTATGAAACACACTGGAGTAACAGTGGGATCCAGCCAGGGTTCTGCACTCCTAGAATCCTAGGAGAAATTGCATTTCCTCTGAAAATGCAGTGTGAATGCTTATTGCTGAAGAACTTGCAATAAGCTAACAGCTGAAATTAGCTAAAACCTGCTGAATTGAAGCTGAAATAGAAGAACAAGTCTTAAGTTAGCAGAAGAAAGCAGAAAGAACACATATTTGCTGAATTAGGTCTAAATAGACAGAAATTACCACAAAAATTAGGAAATTAACTACCGGCAATTAATTAAAGCTAAACTTAGCAAAAGAAATGCTGAAAAGTAGCTGAAAAGACAGAAAGAAGCTTAAACTATGTGAAGGAAGTGAAAAGAGCTGAAATGACCTAAAAAATGTGGAATTAATTGAAAAAGCTAAATTTAGCACAAAATGGCTAAAAAGTAGCTGAAATAGCAGAAAAAGCTGAAATTAGCAGAAAACAGTTACTTAGGCTGAAAGCAGCAGAAATTACTATGAAAATCTTGAATTTATATGAAGACAGCTGAAATTAGCTAAAAGATGCTCAAAGAAATACAGGTAGTTGAAAAGGTAGAACATGCTGAAAGAACATGTTTGCCCAATTACGCTGAAAGAAGCAGAAATGAGCACATAAAAGTGGAAATTGTCTGAAAAAAGCAGAAATTAGTAATAAAACAGCTGAAAATTTGCTAAAAAAAAAGCAGAAAAAGCCTAAATTACCAGAAGAAAGTGAAGAGAGCACATTTTTTGCTGAATTAGGCTGAAAAAGTTTAAATGTGTGCAGAAAATGTGGAATTAGTTGAAAAGCTAAAATTAGCATTAAAAACAGCTCAATAGTAGTTGAAATAACAGAAACTAGCAGAAATAAACTGAAAGGAGCTTAAATAAGTTAATTAGACTGAATTGAGCAGATATTACATTGAAAACTTGGAATTTCTCTTAAAATAGCTAAAATTAGTTAAGAAGGTTGCTGAAAATGTATAACAAGCTTAAATAAGCAGAATAAAGCTGAAATAACGTTTGCCCAGATAGGCTGAATGAAGCAAAAATGAGCACAAAAACGTGGAAATGATCTGAAACCAAAAGCTGAAATTAGCAAAAACCAGCTGAAAAGTAGCTAAAAAACCAGAAAGAAGCTGAAATTACAAGAAGGAAGTGGACAGAGCATATTTTTGCTGAATTAGGCAGAAAAAAGTTTAGAGAAGATCAAAACTATTTGGACTTAGCTGAAAAAGCTTAAATTAACATAAACACAGCTAAAGAGTAGCTGAAATAACCGAAACTAGCAGAAATAAGTTGAAAGGAGTATAACAAGCTGAAATTAGCACAAAGAAGCTGAAGCAGGACAAAATGTGAAAGTAGTAAAAGGTTGTAAACAGATCTAAAGATTTAAAGGGCGTATAAAATGAGCTCAATTCATTTTCTATGAGAAAAAAAAGTCAGAAAGGCTAAATATTTAAAAAAGCTAAACTTGCACCAATACCAAAAGTCATAGCAGGATTGTCCTGAAAGAGCTGAACGTTTTGGTTTATGATTTGTTGAAATAGCACAGAAATTGTGAAACTAGAATCGCACCAAAGAGCATACAGAAGAAAAATGGATCACAACAGTGTGAATGCTTCATAAACGTTCACACAACTCCTAATAAATCAGCTTTTTTAGTAAACAGGCTGCACTTCCTGTTCAGCTGTTAGCAACAAAAACAAAAAGATTCAGTCTCTTTTTGTCCTTCGCCTCTATAACATTCATCACAAGTTGATCTTGTAGGCACAAGCAGCCGGCTCTTCTCACGCCTCGCCCTCTCGACTGAGGCCAACGACCGTGCGCCCTGTAGGCGCTGCGTCTCCTCAGGCTCACATGCACTTCCCTCAAGACTCCCTCGCTGGGGTGGGCGGCGATGTTCAAGAGGCCTTCGCTCAAGGTACCACTCACGTTTCGCTCCAGCAACAAACATAACGGTGTTTTACAGTTTTTTTCTGATTACTCAATGTTTTTAGTTGAAATTAGAAGAGTATATGACCTTTATTTTAGGAAAACAGATTAAATTAGTTGTTTAACACTTTTTTGTTTGGAAGTTTTAAGTTTTAACACTTACCTGTTATTTATGTCCCAATGCTGTTTATCATGTTTCAGTGGTTAGATTTACATGAACAGTCTATAGTGGACTGTCAAATCAGTCACGTCAAGATAAATGAGTTGAGAAGTTTTAAAAAAGCAGCTTGTTCACTGAGGACGATGCTGCTTCCAGTTTCACTAGAACATTTGAATTTAAAAAATATTTAAAAGTAAAAAAAAAAACTTTTTGCATCAATTTGTTTAAGCTCTGCCTTTTAATACAATGAGATTTATTTAAGTTGTGATTTAACTTTGAGAAAGATCTTTTAGATGGTTAATAAAACATATTTTCCCAAGTATTATGTTTTTATTTTATTTATTTATTTTTAGCAAAAAACAGCCCTGACCCCTAATTTTAATAATTCTTTGGTAGCAGTACATAATACAGCCCCTACATACCTGATGTACCAGTAAACTGGGTAAGTACCTGATACCTACAGGCTAGGTACTTTGTATGTATCCGGTAGGTACCAGCTACGTACCTGCCATGTACTGGGTACTGGCCTGCTACCAACAGGGTTTGTGCCTGCTATGTACTGTGTACATAGGTTATGTACCTGGTACTTACAGGGTTATATCAGGTGTTTATCTGGTAGCTCTTGTACTCATGTACCTGTTATCTAAGGGGCACATACAAGTTATGTACCTTGTACATGCCCGTTACAGTATTCAGTGTATGTATTATGATGGGACTTACACAGTGCTTACCAATTATGTATTTTTTACTTGTGGGGTGTGTACCTTGTACATTTTAGCTTTGTATCCAGTAAATACCAGGTAGGTTTCTGGTAATAACCATGAATATAGCAAGTAACTACCCTGTTACATACTGTGTTATATTATGTTGTGTTATTGTAATATTGGTGCCACACTGAGTCAGTATAACCCTTTACATTAACTATTTAACACGTTTGTATCGCGTGTTTTGTTCATACTGGATCATAAATAGCTGTTTTTGTATTTCCAGGCCCCAGAAGGAACTTGAGAAACGACCTCCTCGTAGCGGCCGACTCCATCACCAACACCGTGTCCTCACTGGTCAAAGAGCTCCACTCTGGTAAATAATGTCACACAAACATTCACTTTGTCTGCATGTTGTTGTTTTTTTGAAGATTTATTTTAGCTTTATTAAAGTTTATGCTTATGAAAGTCTGAAAGAAACCCGTTTAGTCGAGCAGTTTTTTTTAAGTTTTGAGTCAAAAACTGCAAAGTGAGTAAGAAAAGACACATTCATACTTTATGCTCTTTGCTCCTAACAGATGAAGGTCGGGAGGAAGAGGAGAGGTTGCTAAATGGGAAGGACAGAGGTGAATCTATATAAATAATTATATTTTATTACACTCTAGCTTTACTAACTTAACTCACAAGTCACTAATAAACCTAAAGTGACAATTAAAAATGTTTTCTTGGCGTTAGAAGGCGGCTAACAGGCAAGTTATAGCTATTCTTTTTTGAACAATAAACATATACTGTGTATAATCTTTTAATTTTTCCTTCTCTAAGTCTACACCAATAAACACAGTGACCAACTCAATTAGGAAATAAATAAAAAGTCACAAATAAAATTCAAATAAAGTAAATAACAAATTTGTTTTCAAGCTTCCTGCTTCAATTTTCCACAAACTTCCTGAAGCTACTATTTTATTTTATTTTTTAAATCAGGTGTCTGGGCAGAGTTAAAGCTTTCCTACACCAAGTAAAAGTAGCCGTTCACCATTTCACAGTTTAAAAAGACTAAATTCAACTTGAATGAAACGGTAAACCTCAGCTGTTAAAGTAAAGCTGCTCATTTCAATGTTTCGTCTGCATCGGATGATTTTTACTTAAAACTACTGATCTGTATCAGGGACAAACACTTCTTGATCTGGACGTCCCTAAAATCAAGTATGTTCTTAAAATCAGCACTCACGCCAAGCCGAGTGGCTTATTGGCTCCTGGTAATTTCAAATTTTGTGCATATAAAATTAACTTTGGAGCACATTTCTGAACCAGTAAATTGAAACTTGTGGCTTTTTTTTTTTTCCTGCCTACAACATCCGTGTTTGAGTAATCTCAACTTCAGCCTGCGTCTCCGGCTGCTCTCGACTGTAGTCTGTATCAACACGCCGTCTCATTAGCTGTACAATATGGAGCCCCTGTTTTTTTTTTACAAGAGGACCTCCTGCAGCGATCAAACTACTTCCTGGTCTGCTTTCTTGGCGCTGCTCATTAGAATATATGAAGTTCCAGTTGTAACCTCCTAACAGACAGACAGGAGGCCCACTTCAGCACGGTTAAGTCTTAAAGAGTTTGAGTTTTGCGCTTGTCAACTACAGTCTATAGCTGTGTTATTTTATATTTATTTTTTTGTTTCCTAAAAACCGCTTTGGTTGTTTTTTACGATGCCTGGCAAACAAAAACACTGTATTTTCTGACTGCACTCTTTCGTGCTGACTGCTAATAAAACTTTTTGTTTTTTGTTTAGCAGGTTAAAATGCTGACGGAGCATCAAAAAACAGTAAGTCATTTCATGCAGTTTATTTTCAAAGATGGTTAATTACACTAACAACTGTTGCAAAACATGAAAATATGACCTAACTCAGTTATTTTAAAATGCCCTAACTAGGGGTACAAGTACTTCATATTGGGTACTTACCGATGTCGACTAGTTAATGAGTTAGTCCTTTTGCATTACATTGCACAATGGCTTTAGCAACACATTAATTTTATTAAGTCTAGTCAGATTTATTTTGTATAGCACATTTAAAACAGGAACTGTTACCAAAGTGCATTAACAAAAGAGAGACAAACATGAGGAGACCAAGCTGCAGCCACTTGAGCGGCGCCACGTTTTAGATAAGGAAAGTGACAACACGAGGAAAGGGGAGATCAGAAACGACCTGAGCACAAAAAGAAACATAAATAGACATGACATCTACATTTATGCACAGGGGACAACAATGGCGGTGAGTAGTCCATGGACACTCCAGAAAGTTCCAAAGTTCTGATAAGACGGTGCAGTGTCTTATCAGTGTCACAATTCTGAAAAGGCCACAGGAGTGTGTGTGTGTGGGCAGAAGCTTCTAGTTTACACATCCTCCAGGAGAAATTTGAGATAAGATGGCCTGTCCAAGGCCAGCGTGGAGGCCGAGTTCAAATAAACAACAATTGTTTGGGCCGCCAGACTCTGATTTCTGTCTGCCTTCAAGTTCTGCTGGTTCACTCAGTGGTGAATCCAAACAGCCAGAATTATGGACAATCCCGCCTAGTCCGTGCCCAATTAGCTTTCTCTAAGATTGAAACCTTCATGCCGACAAGTTCCAGGAGCCGCAAGTGACCTACGATTCTCACAAATCACGTCCAATTTGCGGTTGAGCTTGTTAAGCACGAGTCTGAGCGCTCGAGGCACAAATTAATCCTTCACATACGGCTGGCAGCTTTACCATGGATGAAACTGCTGCCGACGTCTTCTTAATTTGTCGATGTCCAAGGTATTGGCCGATTCCACAAAGCAGAAACCCTGTTAACGTAAATCCAATAATGTACACGTCTTCTACGTCCTCCACAGACAGCAGGAATCCATGACGCACCCAGTTGCGTGGGTCCTTTCAGGGCATGAGGGCTCTCCAGCACCCTGTCGTCTGGTGGAAAAAAGTATCATTTGCTTTGAGGGACCAGCTGACCAAATCCATAATGATTTTCTATTCAGAAGATGTGTAAAAGAGAGGCTCTGGGCAAAAGAGCAAAACGGCAGGAAGGAGGGGGGTAAGAGCGTCTGTCTTCGTCGAGAGTGAAAGAGAAGAGCATAGCAAACAGTCTGCAGTCTCAACACCTGAGTTTATTTTAAAATATCTCCAAATTAAGGACAGTTGTTATTTTTTCTACTCAGTTTCTTGCAAAGTGGAAGAGAAAATGATGTCACCAATCATAAAAGTGGTATTGGTGCGAAGTGCGGGGTGTTTCTGTGAGGACAAATACGAGTACTTGGTATCGGTATCGGGACACCACCAGCCCTAATGTATTTTTAGCAACTTGCACAGTAACAAAATGAAACCAGTTGGTTTCATTCTCATCTCTTTGATGGAAGAAGACTTCAGCAAAAGGCTCATTGGCTCATGCTTTATGTGAACACGTGAAGGATTTGATGACTAAACGTCTTGTTTATCATCTCTGAGCTTGTTTGCAAAAGCCTTTCCAAACGGCCGGCCTCGGTGTCCCTCAGATCGGCTTTGTGGCGCTTTAAATTTCAAACAGCAAAAATAAAAGCTGCAGCAGAGTCCAAGAACAGAGTCTGAAGGCTAAAGTAGCCGTTTCTTAAACTGAAGTCACTTAGGTGTTAAAACTTTTCTGTAAAGTTTCTTTAAGTTGTTTTCTGACTTCTAAAGTTCAGGATGTCAAGATGCTCGACTTCTTTTGTTCGTTCTGTACAAAACGAGTAAAACTCATACAGATCTTCCTCTCTCCTTGAACAGAGTGGTGTATCATCACAGCCAAATGTGACTGACCCTGCCGGGATTGAAGTCTGTCCTCTAATAATCGTCGTTAATCAACCGGGGGACTGAAGCGTCTCTGCAATCAACCAATCGCAATGCTGGACACCAAACGACCGCCGGGTCTCTACTGATGTATAGCTGTGGCTCTGCGTGTGGTGTGGCTGTGCTTTAGTCGTTTTGATTTGATTGTGCATAGATGAACGAAGAATCTGAAACCTGCTGATCTGGACTGTTGCGTGTGTGTGTTTGAGTGTGCGCTCTGTAATGTCGAGGAGCCAGAGGGGTCGTGTAAGTTGAAGGGAACAGAGAGGGGAAGTAAAGATGCGCTTGCGGTGGATTTTAATGCAAAGTTTCAGGACTGGGATGAAGAACTGTTGGAAAGAGAGGAAAAAGTGATGCAAGTTGAAAAGGTGAGCTGTAAATTTTAAAGTTTGAGCACTGTGTGCTTGGTATTTATTGCTTTGATTCGATTTTGGTCATTTATTTTGTGCGAGTGCTTTTTGTGTACGTGAGGGTGGTCAGATCCTGCTGAGATGTTAAGCTTTAATGGGACGTTTCCCTGTGGCTGCAGCTATAAAGAATCGTCCAACTGAAGTCAGAAGTTGTTGGACGCCTTTCTTTACCTGTAAAAAAACCAAAAAACCAAAATATATTTTTTAAATGGTCTGCTCTAACCAAAATATTATATCTAACTGGTTCTACTGGAGGGTTCTTTCTGGTAAGAAACATTTCTTACGTGATTTGGTGCTGTTTAAATGAATTATTGAAGCGGCCGCTGTTTCCTCCGAGTGTGGAAGAAAACCGAGGCACCAGTGCTTCTTTGTCCAGACCTCCCTGTGTTCTGGTACTGCAAAGTGGACAAATCTGATTACTGTAATGTTTGTGTTCACGTCAATGTGTGTGTCTGTATTACATCGACAAGGTTTAGTAAATAAGCTGAAAAGTCTGGAATACCAGTTCTGGGGGAAAAAAAAAAAAAGATACGTTGTGTAAAACGTAAATAAAAACAGAATACAATGATTTGTAAATCTCATGAATCCATATTATATTCAATAAACATTTCAAATGTTGAAACTTAGAAATGTTGCTGCTTTTTAAAAACTCGTAATTTTGAGGTTTATGCAGCAACACATTAAAGAAAAGTTGAGACATGGTCGTGTTTACTGCTGAGAAGCATCTTGTCGTCTTTTAACAACGTTGAGGAACTGAACGTCATCCCGTTCTGGTCTCGTGTTGGATTCTAGCGGTTTCAACCGAACTGGGTCGTTTTTGCTGGATGGGAGCACAAGTTGTTCCATAACCTGCATATACTTCTCTGCATTGATGGTAACTTTCCAGACGTGGAAGCTGCACATGCCAGGTTCACCAATGCACCCCCATACCATCAGAGAGGCAAACTTTTGAACTGTGTGCTGGTAGCAGGCTGGACGGTGCCTCTCCTCTTCAGTACAGAGGACGTGGTGTTTGTGGCTCCCAAAAAGACTCAAATTTTGATCCCTCTCACCACAGAACAAATTTTCACGTTAGACCTGTCATTTCTAACGCGGGCCTGAAGCCCGGCCTGACCTGAATTTGGGCCAGGCCATAATAATGTGCTGGATGGGCGGGCTGGATCGGTGTCAGGCTTTCAATTGCATCAGTGGACGCTCACGGCTGACGATCCAATTATATGGCAACCTGGCTTGCCATACAATCACCTGTCGCATGCTGCTGTTTGACCGCGAGCTGACTGGCCTTGAAAAAGGTAAAATCAAGTTCAGTTGAGCTTCAGATGGAACTACCAGTACTGCCCGGAAACGATCCATTGCCCAAATGGACGTGACGCGCGCCTGACGACCCAAACGGGTGAGATCCCAAAGCAGACATGTCAAAGCAGGGTCCGTGTCCGAATGATGCAGAATGAAGGCAGAAGCAGGGATTTACTGCGCTTTGATGGCCATGAAAGGACAAACACCCCCTCAACTCAAATCTTCTGCCCCTTTTATTCAGCCGGGCGTCACCGCCGACCGCCAATAACTATATAAGTAGTCCAAGCTTAGTTAAAAATGTCAAGGGGGGTGGCGGTTCGGACCTGTAATTACTGTTAATTGGTCGGGTGGGGTTTGGAAATGAAGGCTACGGGCTGGGGTTAGATTAGACTATTTCACGTTGCCTCAGTCCGTTTGAAACGGGCTTTTGTTCAGAGAAGACGGCAGCGTTTCCGGATGGTTTTCACGTACAGCTTGTTATTTGCATGATGATCTCGACCATCCAGTCATCTTTGAGCTCGGATTTCTCCAGACTCTTGAAATCTTGTGAACTGTAAACGATGGGACGTTCAGCCTTTTCCATTTTACATCGTGAAATTTATTTAAAAATTGTTCTACTGTTTTTGGACGGTGTTTTCACAGACTGCTGAACCTCTGCCCATCTTAAATGTTGTTTTTATATTTACTCACCTGTTGCCAGCGAAACCAGATCTGCTGCAAAATGCTCCTCCAGCTGTTTCTTTTTCGTCCCCCTCACTTTTTTTTACAGCTCTTTAATTCTCCTCTTGAAACTTTTATCTTTAGATGTGTTGCTGCCATCAAATTCAAAATGATCCCCCCCACCTAAAAATTGTAACATTTCCAGGTTTCAACATTTACAAAAATATGAGTTTATGAAAAATGTTTTATTATTTTTATTTACATTTGTCACTTTGTTTTTTAATCATTGTACATCTCGCTTGAATTATAGGTCAGTTTGCCCAAAACTACTAAAATGATCACACAAACTCTTTAGAAAGAACATTTCAGATCCTTTAACCTTTTTAAGGGATTAACTCATTAAGAAGCAATTTAGTTTTGTTTTTTTGGTCCAGATTGTGAATCTTATTATTTTTAATCAAATAACCTGGATGTGGTGCTAAACCAGTGTGTCCCAACTGTGCTCCTTGAGGAACGCCATTCTGTATGTTTTAGTCATTTCCCTGCTTTGAAACACCTGGTTTGAATAAATGGGTGATTTTAAAGCGTTCTGCAAACCTTGAAGTAATAAATCGCTGAATCAGGTGTGTTGGAGCAGGGGAACAACTAATGCAGGGTGGCGTTCCTCAAGGACCACAATTGGGAACCACTGTGAAGTAGATGAAACGATGTACCTGTGGATAATCGACATGAACAAAATCCTGTAATTATTTCCTCTTTGAATCGTTAGCTGAGTCAAAGCGTTCTCTGTAGTTTGGGGGAAATGATCGATGTAAAAACTTGAAAATCGAGTCCTCTTGTTGACATTAAATGTTTCCGGTACCTGTTTTATATTTTCTGCAGTTGTGGTTCAAAGGCTTGTTTAAACAGAACTGTAACAAAAAAGGCAATTTGAACCAGGAGCAACAGAGAATGTTGTTGATTTGAACTGTATCTGATCGTTCCCCATCAGCTGCACGGCGTGCGTGTCTGTTTGGAACATGTAGTTTTGTACATTTTGTCAACCAGCAGCAATCTGTTGTTGCTGTTCATGCTTTCTGAAGCGTCTGTTCAAGTTGAAGAACTACACCTAAATCAGCGTGCGCTATCCAAAAATGGTTTTGTTTTTCATTTTATTTACCAGCAGTTTTATTTATTTATTTTTTAAAACCAACACGTTTTTCAGCTTTACCACTTTTTGATTGGAAGTTGTTTTTGCTCGAAGCATTCATGCATCAGTTTTCCTAAATGCTTGTGACTGGGATCCTCACGTTTCCAGTCTACGCGATGATTGACTGAATGTTTTAAATTATTATTTTTTTTTTTAAACGACTAAAGAACGAGCTCGTGTTTCAGTGAGAGTGGAAAACAGTCTGAGTGAGACCGACTTGTCCTGACGTGAAACCGTGAACACCTCCAGCTCCGAACCTGCCGGAGCTGACGATGTGTGTGAAAAGTGTGCATCTGTGTTTCATCTGCAATAAATAATGTTTATCATTAAACAGTGTGTTTTTATCTGTGTGTGGGGCTAAACACGGGTACGTGACACACTACTGTTCTGTCATGACCTCACACTTCATCTGGTCTGTTGCAGTTTGGACAAACGAACATGTCAAATGTAAGAAAATGTGTAATTCCTGGACCTTCGTCTGCTTTGCAGCATTTTTAAATCCTGATATCGCTGCAGGGTTGGAGCTGCCCCTCTTCAGAAAGAAGGTTGCAGGTTGGCCTCCTGGCCTGGGGCCTTTCTGGGTGGAGTTGGCATGTTCTCCCTGTGCACGGGTGGGTTCTCCCTGGTTTCCTCCCTCAGACCAAAACGTGCATGTTAGGCTCATGGCAGCTTGGCCTGGGTGAGTTGGTGACTGGATGTCCCAAATGTTTCTATGATGGACCTGTGCCCCTCGCACTGCTGAAGGTTGACACCAGCTCCCCATGACCCGGTTAGAAGCGGTAAATATATTGAAAGCTTTTTAAGACAAATTTCTGAAGACATACCTGTAAAATATATACAGTATATAAATTTAAAGGATTGCTAGATGGTGTCCATGCACTTGTTTTAACTCACAATTTTTACAGATTTTGGGCTAAAATTTGGTGTTTTAGTAGCTGAAGGTCACAAACATGATTTAAGCACTAACAGATCACAAGCTCTTGCAGTATCGCCCAAGATCACACATTGCCTTTACACTGCTGTATTCAATCATACCTATCTCACTACAGACTCATGTTCGGGCTGCTGTTTAATATATTGTATTATTTTACATTATTAGTGTTTAGCGTGTATCGTAATGTATATTTTAGAGCCTTATATAATCTGTGCAACTGGGACCTTGTGTACACAGTTTTGTTCCACCTCATGTACCACGTGATGCAAATGACGATAAAGAAATTTGAACATTGTCATTTACAAGGTTTGACCAAAAGGGTGTCAATTCTCGAGATCTGAGTGTAAAATGCTGACACAAAGGGTGGGGGTGATAGGCATTCCTTCGGGGAATGCTAAGCCGTTTAGTGGTTTAAAGTCCTCCATTAATTCAGGGGAGCAGTCATGGTTCCCATCAGCTTCCATCGGAGGTCAGATGTGGGTTTGTGAGGGTGTGTAAAGAGGGGGTGTTGTCTATTATCTAAACAAAGCTGATTCAGGCGGGTTCATTGTTTGTGACCTCCTCGTGGCAGCTATAAATCCCC
>JARVLU010000179.1:27080989-27106619 GCA_031762415.1 Simpsonichthys santanae
TCCGAGTTACGGCAGAATCGACCTACGAACGGTTCTTAGGTCCGGAACCCGTTCGTAGGTCGAGGACTGCCTGTATACTGTATATATACAGTATATGGTTTTGTCTTACGTTGAAAAAACCATTTACAACGCCGCGTACCATGCATGTTACGACTTACGTCAAATTCGGTCTACGCCGCCGCGTGAGAACGGATCTCCATCGTAAGTCGAGGACTACCTGTATTCTAAAGGCTGATAAATCACGATATTTTTATTGCAATAAAAGCTGCTGCATCCTCAGAATGTATCCAGCCGTGGCTGCGTTCGTTTTGTCCTGCTGCATGAATTCCCTCCTGCAGGTGCTGGATCTGAGCGCAGAAGGGAAGGAGGAGGTTTTCTACGGGCCAACGCTGCCTTTCGCTTCCAACGGGATTGCCACCTGTTTCCTCCCAGCTCCCCACTTCACCTGCCCGAACCTGCAGACTCTACAAGTTCCCCATCACAGGATCGGTGCTGTTTAATCCACTGACTGAGAAGAGTCCACACAACCAGCCTGACCTGCCCTTTCAGACAGGTCTGACAAAACATGCACCGGCCAGTCAGCAGACTGGAATCTGAGTGCTGCTTCAGAGGTCGTGCAATTCTTGAAGCTGTTATGAACAAGCTGCTGTCCTTTGGGCACAGGACTATTTGTTGATTGTTATATTCTAAAGTCACAGTGAGATCTAGAGGAAAGACAGATTCTCATCTGTTAAGTGACAGGCTGTGGACTGATACTGCTCATCTGCCCCAACACGTTCAAAGATTTTATAACCCATCACAGGGCTGATAGAGCAGTATATGTACTTTTAGTTTCTATTGTCACCTTTTTGGCCTAACAAACATGTTTTGACTGATAAATGTGACTTGGCCTAAAGCTGAAGCTCATCAGACATCTTTAAGTTGAACAACACGACTGTTGAAATAAGCAGCGACATCATGTGAAGTGTGGATGCTGCTAACCTGTTTGTGAGTTTATCTTTTATTTCCTGCTCAGGACCTATGATTGTTTATGTTCAAGTGAATGTCTGAACATCGTCAGCATATATTTGTGGAATATTCTCCAAGGTGTGTACATTTATAATTCTGCGTTGAACTTTCAAAAAGATGCTTTGACCAAACGGATAATAAAGATGCCTGCACTTCCCTCGTCCACCCAGAACACCCGTACCGGTACATGCAGAATACATTTCCTACATGAATAAAGATGTGTCTATGCAACACACAGTAGAAATGTGAAAACCAGTTTGAGAGAATACTTTTGCAGCCTCAGATGATATGAAAGCATCTCTTCCTATCTCTTGGACCTCCTCTGCAGCTGCTGGACAGGAGGCGTGCACTGCAGGGAAAAGGAGACGCTGTGCAGTTAGATGAGGCTGGAAATGAGAGAAAATGGGACGGGGTGATTGTGGGGGACTTCATGTGATTAGGTGCCAACCAA
This sequence comes from Simpsonichthys santanae, assembly GCA_031762415.1. Classification (NCBI taxonomy): domain Eukaryota; kingdom Metazoa; phylum Chordata; class Actinopteri; order Cyprinodontiformes; family Rivulidae; genus Simpsonichthys; species Simpsonichthys santanae. The sequence goes on from JARVLU010000179.1 coordinate 27,082,449, forward strand.
AGACGGATTGCAGAAGATTGCTGCAACTTAGAAGTGAAAGGGAGAACTGGAACAAACAGTATTTCTCTGCTTTTTTTTTTTTTTTTGAGGGGTGGGGGTATTGAACATTAGGGCTCATCAAATCTATAATTCAGAGCTCTAACTGAGCAGACCGATCATGATAAGAGTGAATAGCTCTTTGATGCTCACATTCTTCACTTCCTCTACAGAACATAGATGGAAAGGTAAGGCAGGCAAAGGAGACATTTATTTATACACATAACTACATGTAAAGCTGTATGTTTTTACAATATTTACAACTCATATGCAATAACTTGATCAGGTACGTGATGACTCCTCAAACAGCTTCTGTTCTTGGGCATCTCAGCACATCATAACTGTTAAAGATTCTGTGTTCAGCAGATACGTCGGCCATTTTAAAACAAGGTCCAGGACTGCCGTTACAATGTAATGTTCTTTTTTTCTCTCTGTCGGCTGCTCCCTTCATCAGAGGTCACCACAGCAGGCAGATCCCACTAAGATCTGACAACAGGTTTTACGCAGGATGGTCTGGGGATTTGAACCGATGCCCATCCAATCACAGGCTCATGCCCTCTAACCTCTGCACCACCACTCCCCCGTTTAAATCACACCTGTAGTAAACAGCTCTTTAAAGAGTGGGTTCGACAGGACGGATGAGATGACTGCAAGTGCACATGCAGCGAAGCTGTCGCCTTCCAACAGCTGCAACATTTTACAGTGGTTCATAAAAACACTGCTCATCAGTTTCACGTCATGGTCATTTATAGAATCCTGTGCTTATTTGTAGATGCAAATAGCAGTAGCAGCTAGTTATAGCACTTCCAACAGGAACATTTTTCCAAAATATTATTTTTAAGCAAAATAGACAGCATGTAAAATGTTAAATGATGGCATTATGATTTTTTTTTTAAGTGGACCCACATTTCAAGCAGATCACTGTCATAATAAAATTAATCCTCTGTTTCATGGTGCTGCTTCATTAATGTTAATATTTAAACCTTTACTCTTCTATCAATTTGACATTCCACTATTATTGTGGCAGAAAATAAAAGAACGCTTGTCAAAAGTTTCTCCATGGCTGCACCAGGAGTGCTACAGCTAGCGCTAGCTGCTGTTGCAGTGTGTGTGGAAATAAGAGATTACTGCAACCATTTTCTTTCCAGTTGGGGTGCATTTTTTGACACAACACCTCCCCATCACCCCTTTCTGTTCTAGTAATTTTGAAAGCATTTTAAAGTGGTCATGGTTGAGTTTAGCTTTACTGACAGAACACTTGAATACCCCTCCATGTTGATTCATGGAGGGGGGGTGTCCATGAATGGACCAGTGGTGACCATTTCACCATTGGACTGGTGGAAAATAAAGAAAATGTAAACATCCAACCAGCAGCGGATGCCTCAGTTTCATTAGAGGGTCTCAGCTGCAGGACTTGGGGTGAGTGAACTTTAGGTCCCAATCATGACATGGTCATTTTAAAGCAAAAAAAATAAAACAGTTAATGGTCATCAATTATAAAGCAGGGGGTGGGGGAGGGGGGGGATTAATAACAATTTGAGTTGTTTATCATGGCAGCAGCGTGCTTTGGTTTTAGCTGCTTTGGAACTAGCAGTTAGCTCATCAGTCCTGTTAGACTTACACATTATCCTCAAAATGAGGCCGTTCAAAGATCTGTCTACAGGTAAGATACTATTTAATCATAACTGTTCCACATAACCCCAGCTCAAAATGTCAAGAATAACTCCTCAAATGCACAACAAGTTCAGGTTTTAAGAACATTGCCGACCGGGAGTGGATTTTGTGTTTTTGGGGGCCAAATTAAGACCTCTGTCAGATTTAGGTTGTGTGGCTGAAATGCTCGAGGTTTCCATGAAGTGTTGACGCCGAGAACGTCTTTCTCAAGACTTTTCAGTTGCCCTCCAGACTGATGATCTCAGCCTGCCCACGTTGTCCAAGAAGACTTAGCAGCTTCACGTATGCACTCCTGTAACACAGAAAAATGTGTCATATTCCATAAAGTGCACAGCTAAAGTATATTTCTAGTTCCATAGCTGACACTTGTTGTCTAGACAACTTAAAAATAGTTGAAGGCTGAGGATGATGTCTGATGTGATGCAGGTTCTCGCTCACCTCAAGGCGGTGTTCTTGCCCAGTCCTCTTTTGTGTTCGGCGTTCCTCAGACTGGCAGACAGGCTGGGAACGAGAGCCTGAACCATGGCAGGATCCAAGATGGCCACCGTCTCCAGGACGCCGTAAACCTGCCGGTCGTAGACGCCCTCGTTCTCCTCCACAAACGATCTGAAGGCATTGAGAGCACTGTGAGGATGTGCATCCTCCATGCATCAGACGGGATGCAAGTGTTTATCAGAGGAGCAGCACCGCTCTCCGTGTACAGGTGCAGATATTTATCGCTACAAGTCACAGTCAGTTACCGTAAGACACTGATCATCTGCTCACAGGGCCCGTCTGTAGAGACGGCAGCACATCGCTCCACCACGAGCTGCACGGCATCTGTGCTCGTCTTCCTCACTGAAGAGCAAAACGATTAGGTGTGGTTTCATAAAGCACGTTTGTTATTTGTGGTGATCAGTGACAACACATCTGCATCAAACCAGACTTTTTACACAGATAGGGTGGTGAAGATCTAAGAGGCGGTTGATTGTACCCTGTGGCTCGTTGACCAGCATCAAACAGTGCAGCAGGGAGGGGAGCGGCAGGGTGAGGAGGGAAACATCCGTGTCTCGGTTTCTTCTCAGGAGCTCCAACAAGAACATCAGGACTGACGCGAGTCGAGAAGGAGGGGCAGGGCCTTTGAACTTGAGGAAGTTCTCGCTGTAAAATAATGGATCACACATTGTTCAAGCAGCAGTAAAACAATTCATAATGGCTTCAAAGTTATTTCTGTTTGAGTGTTTTATAAACACTGAGAGTAATTAAAACATATCCGAGTATGAAATTCATGTTGCAACTAGGCCTGTCGAATGAAAATTATCAACCTCATTTTCCTTTATCAGCTTTATCGTTTCTTTGTGTCTCTCTTTCTACTGAAGACACTGGATGACAAAAGTTCAACTCCGGTGTTCTTCACTGACCACTCCTTTTGTCTTTAAAATCCACTTTAACCATCCAAAATCATATTTTTGGATCGTTAAAAGCAGCTAAGCTGAGAAGCTAAACTAACAGGCCGACCTCTGGAAAAACCACCTTCTTGTCGAAGCTCCAAAATTCACAATTGGAACCCGTGCCTTCATGTAAAAAGTTGTTTTTCTCTGCAAAAAGAAGCTAAAAACTTGTTTACTGATTTTTATTAAAAGTTTTGTGTGAAAAATGCTAAAGAGCTTCAGCCACACAGAGTGTCTGCCATTTTGAGAACTTTATAAAGGAAGGAGAGCACATGTCACGTCAAGGGGCCTCTGCTGCTCCCTCACTATCCATCCTTCGATTCAAACTGTCTTATTCTGCCATCCGGTGGTAGAAAAAAGGTAGTACACTCAAAACAAATTAACCAACATTTCTCTTTAAATTTGACATTACTAATTACAGTATTGTCAAATTTCAAACAATATTATCGTTTATCGCAATAATTTCTGAGACAATTAATCGCCAAGCAAAATTTGCTATCGTGACAGGCCTAGTCACACTCTGAGTTTACCGGCTCAAAATAAAACACAGCTGAAGCACCTGCACTTACAAAACGGAAATGTAAAGCCAGCTCTCTCAGGCCGGCTGCACACTTTCTGTTTGGTGCTAAAAATACAAGCGGCAAAAGTGCGAAGTTACTGAGGATCGTCGTCCTCATAGCGATTCAAAGATATCCAGATATTTTTCTGAAGAGTTCTGTGGACCGAGCCAGAGCTGAAATGAGTTTACGTTCAACATGTGGCCAAAACGACTGCACTTCCAGATTCCTCTGTTTCTGCTGAATGTGTAAGTAGTCAGTTGTTTGCTTAAAAGTTAGCTGTAGCTTTAAATTGCTTAATGCAGCTTTATTACCATTTTAACTGTTAATGCTCATGTCCACAACATATGAAGTTAGACACCGTTCACGCGTTTGTATTATTCATTTAGACTTTGTATTGTGCATATTTTATTCATGAAATTCTCAGCTAATTTAATGTATTTTAAAAGCACATGCTTGAGCTTTACATAGCAAGAATCAGCCAACATAGCTGTTTAACTAGTATATTTGTATTGTTTTTATAAAGGTCTAGTTTTTATTTTAAACGCTAAATCATTTTTACCATATTTTGCCAAGCTGCTATGTTTATTTTATTAGTATACCTCAACGTTTATTTTTTAAATTTTTTTAATAAATGTAGCTTCTTTGCTGCTTCTAACAAGTTAATGCAAAGTTTTTAATCATCTGCTGCCAAACGTCAAAGGTGGACGATAATGTTTTTGCTCATTTTTGTGTTTGTGTGTGTTAATACGCATGCCTGTTACCAAAATGTCTCATGAACCAGTGGAAAAATTGTAATGAAAATCTCAAAGTAATCATTGGAAATACATTTACAGTTGATTAACCTTTGGAGTCAAGCCAATTCAAGATGGCCGTCACAGCTAACTGCCATTAAAAACACAAAAACGTCTATAGCTCAGGCAGTTTGACAGCTTGTAAGCTAAAGCTTGCTGTGGTATTTGTATTTGCATCAGATTACAAGATTTTTCCAGTAACTATTTGGAGTCAAATGTGTCGACCTTTTAGCAAAATATCTCATTAGTCACTGCCCATATTTTATTGAAACTTTCAGGAAATTTTAATATTGGATGTACCTCTACAACTGATTACCTTTTAGAGCTAACTAAGTCAAGATATCTTCCAGAGCCATGAATAACATAACTGAGATATTAGTTTCCAACATTAGCATTAACTGTGGGGGTCAACCTTGTTTGTTTATTAGCAAAATAACCATTGGATTGATCAATGGCTGAATATCTATAAATGATTATCTTTTGGAGTCAGTCCAGTTCAGGATAACAGCCACTACTAATTGGCATCAGCCAACACAAAAATGACTATACAGTATCTCAGTGTATTTAACAGATGCTGTGCTACAATTTGATGTGGTAGTAGCTGAGTGTCATCCTTAACACATAATCTGAGCAAGACGTCTTAAAAATAGTTATTTCAACATTTAATTAAAACAGCTACAACTGCATCATTTCTCAATACAAGATGATCTTTTCTAAAATGTTGGGATGAAATGCATTTCTTCAAGTAATGCTTGGTCTTTATTTATGTTTGAACAGTTTCTTTCAGGATCACCAGCACCAGAGTTCAGAACATTTTACCGTCAGTAAGAATAAAACTAATTGGGTGTACTGTCGTCAGTAAGCAGCCTAGAGACATGAAACCCCAGCTGGCTTTTTAATGCTGGATCCTACATTATGTAGATATTAGATTTTACAGCTGATGGAGGGGGAAGTAAGTGATCAAATTCTGTATGCTGTTTACAACTGAAACACTACACTGCAAAGATTAACATTGTAGCTATTATCTTTGATCTTTTGGATCCTGTTCAGGTGCAAAAAGTGCGCTGAAGCCTTTCCTGATGCTTTTTTAGCCACTTTTTCTGTACTCAGCCTCCTCTGCTCCTCAATGTGGAGCTTGTTAGCACGAGCTGGTTTTACTTAAGTCTTTGAGCTTGACCGTTCACCCCTTCACTCCACTTTTTAACTACTCACCTATAAAAATCTGTTAGCGGCACACACATGTAAAAACTCTGCTGTTGTTTTATAGCCTAAATAAAGAGAGTTTAACATGACGTGCTGGCCATCTAATGGAGACACCTAATTAAGCAACTAATTAGATAGTCTTGCAGTTTAATTATAAAACAGGTACCTTTCATAACCAAACACTAAATTTTGAGCTGATTTAATTAAAGTTTTTACACCTAAATCTAATGTTATGAGCAGTTACAATGATTTCACACAAGTCGTCCTTGTGTTGTGCTTGTAATCATTAACGCTGTTTATAACTCCCCCTCTTCATCCCATACGTGTGTGTGTGTGTGTGTGTGTGAGCCCTGCAGGACATACCTGCTCAGTGTTGCACTAATAGGGGTACACTAACAGGAATGGGCAGGTACTGCTGCAGCTTCGGACTACATCTGTGTTATGTGAGCGTATAAAAACTGCATGTACAGTGAATGCTCTGCCCTTTGAATAATCTAAACAAGCGTTCTCAGACCTAGACTTTGCTCTGTCTGTTTCTCAGGAGATGGTGACCTCTGACCCCTGTGCAAACGCACCCCCAACTCCGCCTGAGGACCTCGAGCCCTCCCCTCGCAAGAAGCGTAGGCGCCAGAAAACTGAGCAAGCTGAGAAAAATAAGGGTATGAATTCCTTGTATATTTTACATAGTTCTGATAAAACGGCATGCACGTTTAGTTTAAAGTTGGAAATGATAATGAGCATGATTTATTGTTTTATTTAAACTAATTAATAACTGTTTTTTTGTTTTGTTTTTTAAATTAACAATCCAAACCACTGGCAGAATGCTGCGTTGAATATTCAGATATTAAAGGTTATGGCAGAGTGATGAAAACCATGATTTGACTTCTCTTTGACGTGTCTGGTAAATGTGTACAAATGACCCTTTTCCTTTTCTTACAGATGAGCCAGAAACTGACAGAAACTGTGACTCCCCCAGAGAGGTAAGAAAACCTGTATCTGCGACATGTCTACTTGTTTTTGGCTCACATAAATGAAACTATCCACTATGATGTTTGTTTGTTTGTTTGTTTGTGCGCTCAGGTCGAGACTGGGAGGCTCCGAAGGAGGCCTGTCCCCAGAGTGACTTTCCAGGCTGGGGATCCGTACTATATCAGCAGGAGGCAGAAAGAAGAATGGCTCAGTCGCTGGAAAATGGAGGTGGGAGATGAATAGGCCCGATTTAGTTTCATTTTGTATGCCAGGGTATTTACCTTATTATGTACTGTTTCTGTTTAATTCAATCATTTAAAACAAGTAAACTGTCCAAAATTTCTGTAAAAAATTGATGCAGTCAGCTAGGCCTGTCACAGTAACAAGTTTTGCGATTGTCTCAGAAATTATGGAGATAAATGATAATATTGTTTGAAATTTGGCAATAATTAGTAATTATTGTCAAATTTAAGAATAAATATTGGTTATTGTTTTGAGTGTAGTCCTTCTTTTGACCATCAGATGGCAGTATAAGACTTTTTGAACTGAAGGATGGATAGTGAGGGAGCGAGCAGCGTGTAATGGGAGGGAGGTCACTTGATGTGACATGGGCTGTCTCTTCTTCCCCTTTTTTCTGTTCTCAAAATGGCGAACGCTCTGTGTGGTTTGAGCTCTTAGCATAGCATTTGTTACACAAATCTTTTTTTTTTTTAAATCAGTAAACAAGTTCTCAGATTCTTTTTGCAGAGAAAAACAACTTTTTACATAAAGGCACGGGTTTCCACCATGAATTTTGGAGCTACGGCAAGACAGAGGTTTTTTCCCGAGGTCAGCCTGTTAGCTTAGCTCGTAGCTTAGCTTCTCAGCTTTGCTGTTTTTAACGATCCAAAAACGCGATTTTGATTTTATAGAGCAAAGAGAAAGGGAGGAGTCAGTGAAGAGCACCGGAGTGGAGCCTTTTGTCATCCAGTGTCTTCAGTAGAAAGAGAGAGACATGAAGAAATGATAAAGCTGATAAATGAAAATGAGGTTGATCATTTTCATTTGTCATGCGATTAATTGATTTATTGTTTATTGTGATAGGCCTACAGTCAGCCATTTTGTAACATAAAACATACAATGCCAAGCCATCAGCTTCTCCACCCATCTAAGAGCTATGCTCTTACTTGCTGCTGCTGATCTTCTTAACATTTTATCGGCTCAATCATCATCTGAGATCCACTTGTAGGCACTGACTCTTTCCCTAAGGGGGGAGTTATTATAACTCTCTGTGCTGTTCTGCACTGAATATATTAATTTCTGGTGGAGCAACAAGGTCAGGGCCTAGATTCCAAACATAAATTGTTTTTTCCTACATATTTGCTGTATTTATAGAGGTCTGAAACAAAGTCTGTGTGAGAGATTTTAAGTTTGAAAAATGCTTAAATGTTCTTTGAATGTATTAAAGTCTAAATTGTACTTTAAGGATTCATATTGTGACTTTGTTAACATAATGGACTGAGGTCTTGATAAAACGTCTTTCACATGTTTTAGTCAAAAATATCACAGAGGTACCGTGTCACTGCACACTCAAAGTAAAAGCATTTCCATCTCTGTTCGGTGTATTTGGTTTTAGGGAGTAACGTAATTGCTGGACTATAGAATGCACCTGACTGTAAGCCGCGCATACTAATATTAAAATAAAACATAATTTTGTACATAAATAAGACGCGCCAGTGTTTAAGCTGCAGCTATCCATCATTCATTATTACTTTGTAGAATCTGTGCCCAGCTTCTGGTATTATGTGCAGCTCTTGTTGTAATTTATTGGAGTGCACTTGAAATAAAGACCGGCAGATTTTATCCAGTCTTTAATAAAAAAAGTATGGATGTTTCTTTCGGCTGCTCCCTTCTTCAGGGGTCACCACAGCTAGCGAACTTGCATGAAAGATTTGGCAATTAGTTTTATGCTAGATACTCATCCTGACATGACCTGGGCTCGAACCTGCAGCCTCTGGATTGCAGAACCACAGCGCTGACCACCGAGCTACCGCAGCAGCCCCACAGTTTTCTGTTTTTATTTTTAGCATCCATATGTTTTTTTAGACTTTGAGATGTTTTCTGTCATGGAGCGCTCCTGCGCAGGTGTCAAAATACCACTGCAGCGTTCTTGAGATGGGTTTGAGACATCCCTAATGACTTTAGAAAAATATTGTCACACAGTTTCTTTTAAACATGTTTAAAAGTCAAGACGGCAAAACAGCGAGCTTCTGCAACTCACAAGAAAATGGAGGATCTCCACAAACATTTTAAGGCATTTTGGAGACTCCCTTGCGAATACCATTTGCCAACTTGTTGCCAAGAGTTGCAGCAAAGTGAGATAGTACTTACAGTCAACAACAGTGGTTCTCCTGTTTTAATTAAACTAAACTGTCAAAGCCCTGTCACATACTGGAGGTTCAAAAATCTATTAAACTGCTGTGACAGACTGATAACATTGTTGCGTACCCTTAGACTGAAGTGAAAGTAAGAAGTACTGGGGACAAATATGAGTTTGATGTTTTTGAGATGGCGATGCAGACATTGTTGAGATCCTCTTCAACTTTTACTTTTGTTTGAACATTTATTTTATATGTTTGATCTTTTCTGGTGGTTGGACTGCAGTCACCAAAGAGCCAATGCCTGAAGACATTGTCTAAAGTGAAATGTTTCAGAAAATCAGTGGACTTTAAGTGAAATTTCTATTTGCATATTTCACAAGCAGTCACTTTAAAGACTGATTAGACTCCAACTGGACTAAAAGTGATAAACTGGGTAAATATTTTTAGTCACCTAAATAATTACTGCCGTCAGTAAATAATTTGTAGCCAAGTCATAATTTCTATTTTTATTACTGCTTTGTAGTCCACTGCCAAAGTGTACCAAGTGTGACAGATGGTGCGACTTTCACTGGAGTCTTCATATTGAGAAAACAAAACAATAAACTCACAATCAGATTTGAATCATAAACTTTACTTAATGACTGAAACATGTAGAAAATAAAGACAAGGGTCTGAAAAATAAACAAATTACTGTATAGCTAAACAAACTGAAACAAGTTGGGAAACAGACCGAGTAAATAAAACTAGAAGTAATTAGAGAAATTGCATTTCCTGTGAAAATGCAGTGTGAATGATTATTGCACAAGAACTTGCTGAAAAACAGCTGAAATAAGCTGAAAACATGCTGTAGCTGAAAAGGAAGAACAAACCTAAATTAGCAGACAAAATTAGAAATAGCACCTATTTGCTGAATTGGGTTTAAATAAGCAGAAATTATCACAAAAATTAGGAAATTAGCTAAAAAAAAAAAAAAAAAAAGGCTGAAAATTAGCTTAAAGGGTGGAAAGAAGCTTACAATACCAGAAGGAAGTGGAAAGAGCTGAAATTAGCTCCAAAAAGCTAATGAGCTTAAAACAGCTAAATACAGTAGTAGACTAAATATCAGAAAAAGCTTAAATTAGCCAAAAAATAAAAAACACTGAAAGGAGCATAATAAGCTTAAATTACAATGAAGAAGTTAATTAGGTTGAACACAGCAACAATTACCATGAAAACTTGAATTTATCTGAAAACAGCTGAAATTAGTTTAAGAAATGCTAAAATGTTTGCTGAAAAGCGAGAACCAACTTAAATTAGCACAAGAAAGCAAAAAGAACATATTTGTTCAATTAGGCTGAAAGAATCAGAAATAAGCACAAAAAGGTGGAAATGAGCTATAAAAAGCTGAAATTAGCCACAAAAAAAAAAGAGAAAAAAAAAAAAAAAAACAGCTGAAAAGTAGCTGCAAAGACAGAAAGAAGCTTAAACTACCAGAATGAAGTGGAGAGCACATTTTTGCTCAATTACACTGAAAAAAGTAGAAATGAGTTTAAATAAATTGTGGAAATTTTAAAATTAGCAAAAAAACAGCTAGATATTAGCTGAAATAAGCTGAACGGAGCATAACATGCTGAAATTAACAGAAAGAAGTTAGCAGAAGCAGAAAAAAGTTGTAGTTATCAGAAAGAATCTGAAAGGAAAACAGCTGAAAGTAGCTGAAAAAAAGTTTAAAATTGTGCAAACAGAGCTAAAGATCTGAAGGATGTAAAATTAGCTCAATTCACTTCTTATGAGATAAAAAAAAAAATGGCAGAAAAGGCTAAATATTCCAAAAAGCTAAGGTTGCACCAATACCAAAAGTCACAGCCCTCTTCTCCTGAACGAGCTGAATGTTTTGATTTATGATTTGTTGAAATAGCACAAAAATTGTTGAACGAGAAAGATGCTGAAAAACATACAGAAGATAAATGGATCAGAGTGAATGCTTCATACAAGTAAATGTTCACACAATAATATACTGTATTGCTAAAAAAAAAACAGATTATCTCAACAACACAGAACCACAAAGTACAAAATCACAGAAAGCAGCGTGACAAATTCACATAAATCTACAACAGAACCCAAAGATTAGGACGGTCTGTCAGCGTTTGCAGCTCGGGTTGTTTTTAATTTGGGACATGTTTTCTTTAAATGCACATGGACAATTCTTTATATCTGTCAGTTCATGGCCCAGAACATAATTTATAGTTCAAAGAAATACTGCGCACTGTGAGTAGATGTCAGTAGATGTAAGAGCACACAGTGATACGCCTTTAGTGACAAAACAGAGCGACTGACAGAGATGTATGAGGATCATGAGGGAGAGACAGTCATTGAGCCAGATCGACTGACGGAGATATGAACGTGTGTGAGAGGAAGAGATGGAGACTAAGACCGACGACTCGGGCAGAAACCACGAGTGCCTCTTGTTCAAACGTGTTCTGCAGCAGTCACAACCTTCAAGTCTCTGAAACATAACCTGAGAACATAAAGGAACTGTAACCATCGAAAGTTCACCGTTAGCTCAAATTGTCCCAGTTAAAAAGACAGGGAAACTTCTCAAACTTAATGGAATACGCGTATGTAAAAAACAGACGCTCGTGGGTCAAACTGATACCAGCTGGTCGTCTGATTGCAAACTGTTCTGGGCTCATGTGACAGATGGAGGTGGAGAAAGAAAGAAAACGGTTGAGCAAGTGCAACTTCCTGTCGACACGGTTTTGTCTCCGTGACTCATCTCCACCTCTGATGAATGTTGAGCATGAGCTGAGGGAGAAACTCAAGCAGTAAATATGTAAGTTTTTAGTAGAAAGACAAGAAAATTGTTGTAAAACGGTACAGTTGACATACTTCATATGGAGCAGCACCGTGGAGCAGTGGTTAGAGCTGCTGCCTCACAGCAAGGAGGTTGCAGGTGTGCTTCCCACCTGGGGCTTTTCTGTATGGAGTTTGCATGTAAGCCTGTCACAATAATACATTTTGCTGGGTGACCAATTGTCTCAGAAATTATTGCGATAAACGATAATATTGTTTGAAATTTGACAATAACTAATTGTCAAATTTTAGAAGAAATGTTGATTTGTTTGGAGTGTAGTATTTTTGACCACCTGATGGCAGTATAAGACTGTTTGAACCAAAGGATGGATATTTGAGCAGCGTGTCTCTAAGAAAAATGGGAGGGCTCTTAACGTTACATGGGCTGACACGATGGACGCGCAGTGATTTTCGCTCTTTAGCATAGCATTTTTCACACAAAGCTTTTAATAAAAAATCAGTAAACAAGTTCTCAGCTTCTTCTTTTTTTTTTTTTTTTTGCAGAGAAAATCAACTTTTCACACGAAAGCACAGGTTTCAGCTGTGAATTTTGGAGCTCGACAAGACGGAGGTTTATTCCCGAGGCCGACCTGTTAGCTTAGCTCGTAGCTTAGCTTCTCGGCTGCTTTTAATGATCCAATGATTTATTTTACAGATTAGTTAAAGTAAACTTTCCATGCTCTGTTCAGCACAATACACTAAACAGTACAGTATTGCTCCCTGCATTGGCTGTGCTGAAAGTGAAACTTAAAGTGAACGGCCATGACTTGAAAGTAGTCTTCATGCGCCCTCTGCTGGATACATTGTACAATTACACCTTTTGACAGCTTGTTTCTGGAGTTTATATCTTTACATAGGGACAATTATCACATATACCAATATGTCCCCAAACACATGTATTTGCCTAAAATATCTGCCCTACTGATGTATCAGTCAGGCTCTATAGGAATCACAATATTGTTAAATATATAAACACACATATACAAATGTATTAGAAGTAATCTTGAATTATGCATTGAAATTAAAAAAAAACTGACAGAAGTAAACTCATAGGATAAAATAAAAACATCAAAAACACTAAAGAGGGGAGAAAAGGAAAGTTGTAACCGGTGTAAGTGAGAGGTAAAATAAAGGCTTATTGATAAAGCAAGGGATATTGATAGAAGTAGAAGACAGAACTTGTTAACCTCTGACTGAACAAGTTCCAGATTTCTGCCTGTTTTCCTCCCCCATCAATTTACTGCCTGTATCTTACATTTATGTGTGTGCGTTGCCTTGTCCTAATAGATTCTTCTGTTTTGCCTACACTGAAGCTTACCTAACCTTTGACTTCAGCGGGCGTTCACACACCTGATACACACACACACATAAACACTAAGCTTAATTTGTGTTTAGGTTTGTCGTCGCTCCTTGAAGCCTTCAGGCTGTTGAACACAATCCTCCACCACCTCTCTGTGCGTGTGTGTGTGCTGTTGCCAGTAACATCTGTTAGGGAAGGGAGCCTGTAGACACACACTTTGCTGCCGGCCAATCGGCAGAGAGGAAAGAAAACTAAAGGGTGAGTTTATCTGAGGGGGCTCACAGAAAGAAAAGAGACGGAGGAAGAGTAGGAGGTGAGGCAGAGAGAGCACGAAAATGACAGAGAGGAAGAGAGCCAGAGAGGAAGAGCTGCACTTTGAGAGCTATCATGTCTGCACTGTGAGTGGTTTATTATTCTGCATGTGCATGGAAGTTTGTGATGAAATACAAGCCTGAGTTTGAGTTGGAACACAAACTGTTTGTTGCCAAGATTTCCCATGTTTGTTTTCACGCTCGCTCCATGAATAAAAATAATGTGCGTGTTGATCCAGCATGCACTCTAAAGTTTTCCCGTTTTTTTTTTTTTTAATTTTTTTAAGCAGGCTATTTCTGCAAACATTTACTTTTTTAGCCATTCATAACTCAAAGCATTTGCTCATTCAGGAGATGGGTGCTATAACTTCTTATTTGTTACCTTTATACTTTTAAAAATATAACTTTGTTTACAAATATTTCCCCGGTAGAAATACATGGAGATCTCTTCATTTTCTTCAAAAACATGTTTCTTTGCTTCAGCTACTTGCTCTATTTTTTCTTCTTTTGCTATTTTTTTTTTTAGCTTTGCTACTTTTAGATTTTTGCTACCCCTTTGCTAATTTTAGCTTAAAGCTATCATCACTGTATTTTAAACTTTTAGCTAGGTTTTAGGTACTATTATTTTTGCTACTATTCTGCTCCTTATTGCTACTATGCTATTTTTAGCTTCTTTACATTAGCTAGCCTTTTGCTTCTTTTTAACCTTTTGCTGCTATTGCCTAGCATTTTGGTTCTTTTAGCTTTTACCTAGTGTTTTGTTATTTTAGCCTATATTTAACTTTTTACTACTTTTACGTTGCAGCTTTTGTTATGATACTGTTAGCTTCCAGATAGATAGCCTTATGCTACTTTCACCATTTAGCCAGCCCTTTGCTACCTCTGACTTTTAGCTGGCAGTTTGCTACTTACAGTGTTTTGCTGAGGTTCTTAACTCAGGTTCAGCTTCTATAGCAAATAACAATCATTCAGCATAAGCACTGTGTCTTTGCAAAAATATATAACTTATCTAGTTTATTAATTTAATTTTTATTAATGCCATTTCACAAAATCTCTGAATCTGCATGAAAGCCAAGAAGAGGAAAACCATTGTTTGTAATTTTCTCTCTGTCTTGGAGCAGAACGTTGACTTGGTTAGAGCTTATTCCACTTCACTGCCAGAACGGCTCTGCCAGTTCTCAGCATGTTAACCCTTCACCTCCCGTCACACCCGGTCAGCTTGGCCCAAATACTTTTCGACAGGTGTGCTAGTTTATTACATTTATGTAGGTAGTGTCAGAAATTTTCTGAATGATTCATCAAAGCAAAATTGTTTTAAAACACGTGACTTTTTGTATCAAATTTAATATGTTGAGTGATAACAAAAGCGTGACTTTGTAAAACTTGAGAGTGGTTTTTATTGTCGTTTACTTCAAGACCTGTGTAATTTCCAATCCTAAAACCATTTAGATGAAACGGATGCAAGATAAAGAAGTAAAAATTATAGCATAGCTTGACAAGCAGCATTTCTTCTTGTTCTTGTTTGGACTTTTATAAACTTCCATTCATTAAACATTTTCTTTACCAGACGTTTGCCAGATGTTTCAAAAGGATGATTTGTTAGAAAATTCCCCTGAAAACCAGTAATTATGTTAACATCAGTTTTTTTGTTGGTTTCCATTAAAGTTTTGATGATTGCAGTAAATACTTCGGTTTGCCCAGATAAGGATGGTTCGGTATCTTAATGATTGATAAACAGCATTGTCACCAATAATGAAGCACTGTTATGTTGTTATTCCTAAAAATCCATCGGCTACATGTTGTTTTTCCACTTCATTATAAGAACCCACAGCAGGGGCTTCGTGGTGCACGGTGATAGCTTTTATTTCACGTGTTTCAAAGCTGCAGTCGCTGAAACGACAGCCACCGTGTTGGTTGGAGACGCGTGTGAAAGGCTCTTCACTGATCTTTTTTAAGTGTAGTGTCATTTTTGTTGAGCAATGTTGAGTTCATCTTGAGGTCAGGGTCAGTCACGCTCACAATTGGGGCGAGCTTTAGGAGATGGCTCATTGGTTAGGTCATAGAGTCAGGGGTCAGAGGTCAAGGGGCAGCACTAAGAGTGAAAACACTGACCGGGCCACAGGGTTTGTCAAAGTTCAAAGTTGTAACTTACAATGCTGCATTGTTTCTCGCTCTCTCCCCCTTCCTGCTTTTTATTTGCCCCTCACGTTGAAACGTTCATCAGTCGTGTTCACACTTTCATTTCTGACAAAGATGCAAAAAGAGATAAAATAGTTGCAATATTTGCCAAAGGAAGAAGTTTGTTTGTATACAGAAAATAAGTTTTCTGTTGTTCAACAGTCTGCTATTTTTCATTCAATCATTTTGATTTAATTTTTTATTCATTTCAATCCTGTAATTAGAGTTGGCTTGTCATGCTGCCATAGGCTTAGACTACCGGAAGAGAAATTGACCTCATTTCCTTAAATTAATTGTTAAAATTGAATAATTTTCATTTTATACTATTTCTGCCTCAACATGTGATTCTTGACCTGCCATTGTGTATCTGTTCCTCTCAAACTCAGCCAGTCAAAGCAGCTTGTCCTGAGCCTGGTTCTGCTAAAGGTTTCTTCCTCATGAGGGAGTTTTTCCTTTCCACTGTCGCCTTCATGCTTGCTCAAGATGAGAGTTCTGTGATGGAAACTCAAAACAGTCTGCTCCTCAGATAAATAATTTTAAATTATTATTTTTTATATACAAATGAATGTTTCTGTTCAGTGCCCTGAGACGACTTCAGTTGTGACTTGGTGCTAAATAAATAAACTAAATTCATTCAACAGGTTAGTCTCATTGAGCCTCGAGGACTCATTTACAAGAGAGACCTGAATTGTGCTGTTGATATAAATTACTTTGTATTTGCCTTAGCATGAAAGTACACATTTCCTATAGTCTTTAAAAAGTATGAAAAAGTATGCATATTGTTTTTTGTATTTTTCTGGTCTTGAAAAAATTACGGTTTGGATTTTTTTTTTTTTTTTTAATTAGATATTTTTAAATTGTTCAAACTTCAGAGTGCCTTTTACGTTTTGTATATCATATATGGACACAGAGTACAGTGCAAAAGTTTTAAACCAGTCACCAGTTGCAAACTCTGAAATCACTGAGTGACCTTCGTCCTAAAACGTTTATTGAAGATTAAAGTATTTTTTAAAATCTGAATCTAAACATTTTTTTTTTTCACAAACTCTGCCTCATGTTGTTATAAATGATCACTTGGGACACTTTAAGACTTTACAAAAACTGGCTACAAGTTGTCATTTATTTTCAGAAGCGTCAGTTCCTGTTTTATTGAACTTTACGTCCACATAAACACTTTTACTTATTGGTGTCAAAAATTAATCAGGAAATCAGAGTCAAGAAAAGTCTGGAATTTTAAAACAGGAACGTTTTAGACACCACTAAATCTTTTAAAGTCTCAGTGTTTGCCTTTCACGGTAAAGTGTAAAACATTTTACAAAATACAAATGTAATTACTACTTCATCTAAACAAACTCAGAAAACTTCACAAAGACACACTTGGATTATTTTTTAGAGCTTCTCGGTTTAAATACATATAAACATTTTTGAATCATATTTATTTTATACGTTTATGAGGGGAGCGGTGGTGCAGAGGTTAGAGAAGGTGAGCCTGTGATCAGAAGTTCACCAGTTCGACTCCCAAGACTGACTAAATGTGGGCAGGTGAAATATCCACACCTGTCTCCACCCTCATTTGCCCCACGCTGAGCCCTTGAGCAAGGCCCTTAACCCCCACCCTCTTCTCCCCTGGGTGCCCTAGATGGCAGCTGTCTGCTCCACACAGAGGGCTGTGGTA
The DNA here is from genome assembly GCA_031762415.1 of Simpsonichthys santanae. NCBI lineage: Eukaryota > Metazoa > Chordata > Actinopteri > Cyprinodontiformes > Rivulidae > Simpsonichthys > Simpsonichthys santanae. The sequence continues at coordinate 27,099,768 of JARVLU010000179.1, forward strand.
GCTCAGTGGTCTGTGGTTGCATCAGGAAGGACATCGACGTAAAAACAATTCCTAAGTCTTCATGTGAGTTAGCTCACTGTGGCGACATCTGAGGAAGGGAGCAGCCGAAAGAAGACAAAAAATGTAAACATATATATTTTTTAACTTTAGTGTAAATCAGATCTGCACGTCTTTGGTCGTATGAGGCTGACACACAAACTCGGGCACATCCGTCACCTCTGACTCATCTTCATCCTGAAAAGAGGAAAAAACATCCTGGTGGCGTGTTCAACCAGATAAAGTTGCCAAGCAACAACCACGGTTTCATACGGTGAGCAGGACTTCGGCTCGTTTCTTATCGCAGCACAAGCCTGGACCGACTCTTGTAACGATCCAACCCAAATACTGAGCTCACTGCAAGATGTGGGCTTCTTAAACATCGAGGTTTGCAGCCAAAACACATAAATAACAAGAACTTAAGAATTATTTGCAGAATTTGTTGTTTCTTAATAAAACATATACATTAATTTTATTACAGAGGTTATTACTGGTTTCAGTGCCATAAACATAAAACGCAAGGTTTATAATTTAGAGATATTTTCAATGACTACCTGTTTAATTTTGTATTATTGAACCAAACAAGTAAAACAAATTAGATGGTCTGCAGAAATGATACAATCCTTGTTCAGCTGTAGATTTCTAAAATGCCATCTTGACTTGACTTTATAGAATTTTACTGAAACTTCTTTCAATTGTTTTGGTCAAAATGCAAGATTAAATAATCAGAGCATTCATATACGGTGATCCCTCACCGGTCTCTGGAACATAACCCGTAGCCACGTTATATTTATTTTATTATTGGGTTAAGGCTTTATAAACCTTTCCCACACTCCTGCAAACCTTTCCCACTCTCTTTTAAACATTTCATGTGCTCTTAAACACTTTGGTGATGGCGATGAAGATGAATGTGCAAGTAGTGCACAGCATGTTACAGTACACACAATATAAAAAAAACTGGTATTAAAAAACCTGCGATACAGTGAAGGACAACTGTTGTACCCTGTTTTCATAGTTGTCTTTTTTGCAGCCTGTTTAAAGGCGAGGCCTGGTTACAAGACATTTGACGAAGTGCTATTAAAGCAATAATCACTCAAAAATCTTTAATCAACAAAGGTAGAGTTTCTCAGTTTCAAGAATTAAACATATTTTAAAATTCTTTCTCTGGTGTTTTAGAGAGAAGTGACGACATATGGAGATACACTTACAGTGCGTGTGTTGTCTAAGATCCTTGTAAAAGGCTAATTAGGATTTTATGAGGTCAAAGGTGAACAGAAGCTTGAAGGAATGACCTTCTCACCTCGGAGTCAAACTGAGGTGAGCCATAATACAACCCAAAACTTTCACTTTTACGATTTCTCCCAGTTGAATTTATGCCGTCCAGCCTGCCCACTTCTTCTGCCTGATGCACCATATTTTCCTTCAACAGCCACGAAGCAAAGAGTGTTTTTGTTTATTCTCCTTCTTTGACACGTTAACTGTTACATTATGACTGCCAGCTCAGCTGGAGCACAAACCAAAAGGTTCTCTTCTGTGGGAAAAAAAAAAAATGTTTTCAGGTCGTTGAAATGTTCGGGTGGACTCTTTAGGTTTTATATCTGGGCAACAGTGGGATCCTTATAGTCCAGTAGTGAGCTCATGATTCCTGTTCTATCCAGTGTTTGTTTGAGGCTGAGCTCAGCATTCAGCAACGTCATGGTTTCATTTTTAAGTTTTATTCTCTTAAGGTGATTATACCCTCACTAAGAAGTACAGCAATCAAATAATTTGGAATCTGTTTACATCAGTGGTTCAGATTTTGACCCACAAAACCACAGTAACAGATTTGTGACCAAAACTTGTCTTTCATTGAAGTGTAAAAACTAGGGATGCACGATATTGGATTTTTGGCCGATATCCGATATGTTAAAACTTATTTGGCCGATACCAATACCGATATTTTTTCTAGACCTGCTTACAGAGACTACACAGCTTTCTCTGCTGTGGCGTTAAAATACATTATTCTGCATGGTCTTTGTCAGTTTGGCCTGCTACCAAATGCAGATGCCAAAAAGGAGGTTGAAAATGATGTAATACTTCAACTTGGATAATGTTTATTGTCTAATTTATTCACAACATTTACTTTCTCTAACACAATGATGACACTCGAACAGTGCACATTTGTAAATTTCACAAATCTAAACTCAATGGCGTGTGTGACATTATAACCTTGTGCTTGTCACTGGGTTGTCATACAAAAACAGTGCCATAAAAATATATGTATACAGTATATGTATATATGTAAAGGTATATATATATACAGTACATGGCAATAATATCATGCATCCCTAGTAAAAACTTTTCTAAAAGCCTAAAAACAGAGATGACAGCACAAATAGCTGGTGAAGTACACTGATCAATTTATGACTTGTGCTTTTTATGTATTTTAATATTTGGGGGCTGGGGGGGAAGTACTTCTAGCCTTTTTTTGTTTTCTGAGAAAGGTTTTGGTCAAAACTTGTAAATAACATTATGCACAATCTCGTAAATCTCAATCTCATTTTAAACCTGACTCAGTTATAGCCATTTTTTATGTAAGCTATAGCTGATTACCTGTGGCGGCCATCTTCAATTAGGCTGGCTCCAAAATGTAATCAGTTGGAGATGTATATCTATTCATTATTTTCTGATAATTGCATTATTTTTTTATATATCAAAACATGCAAAAGCATAATTATCCATATTTTTTATGGCAGTCAATTAAAAATAACTACAGTAGCCTTTATTCTGTCCATCAAACAAAAATAAAATGTGTGTTTTGGTATTTTTTGTGACATTGTGTGGTTATTTGTAAATATGTCAACCTAAAAGCACCTTTGCGTGATTAAAAGTCGATTTTAGTCACCAGCATACCCTTGATTTTTGTTTTTTAAGGAGACATGTGGAGACTACATATACAGTACGTTGTTGAACATATCGCTTATTTATGCAACAAGTTGGCAGGAAATAACAAATTAGCATAAAACTTGTTATTTTTCAAGGGAGAAATAATTTGATACACTGTTGTCTGTCCTAATCTTTGTTTTTTGATGTCATCATTGCTTGCTGTTTTGTTTTTTCTTTGTTGTTGTCGAGTTCTTACTTTCCCGTGTTTTGTTGTTTGAGGTTGCATGTTTAGTTTTTGTTTCTCAGTGTCTCCATGAGTTATCAACCTTTTCCCTCTGTTATTCTCATGTTCATTAGTCTCATCCATCTCCACTTACCAGTCCTCCCACTCCCTACTTAAACTTTGCAAAACTGTTGGTAATAAACACAAACTGTCACAAGGGAAGCGCATCACCTTCATCCTGTCTGTTGCCTGCCAGTCTTCCTGCACTGTTCCTCGCCTGCTCCTTGTGTTGACCATCTTTGTGTTTTATTTGTTGTCCTGAAAGCTGTTTTTATTTTATTTTAATTAAATGTCTTTATTCCGTCCTCTGTTGGTCCTAATCACCACATCCATGACTTGGTGAGAAACCTTTTTGTTGTTGCACACATATTGATGTTAAAATAAGTGATTTGTTTTGAAAGGCAAAGATCTGTTGCATTGTTTGCAGTTGTATGCTCAAGGTTATTGTCGAGTTAAAAAAAAAGTCATAAGAACTAAACAATTTCAAATATATCAAGTCTGGTTACAAGTTAAAATCTCCAACAGGCTCTTCAACCAGCATTAAAATGCTTTAGGCACCATTATGTCCACAAATCCAAGGTACTGGACTACTCCGGAGTATAAACTACTGATACTTTTTGCCTTTTATCTTAAGAAATAATATAAATGCAGCACTATAGCTATGTATTTTTATGATAATATTTATCTGACTTTTTTTTTTTTTTTTTTTACTACAGCGTCATGATTAAGTACAGAAAGTATTTCTGTCTTCACATCAGAAAGCTGTACTCTCAGTATTTTGGTGTATTATCCAGATTTATCATATAATCCTATTTACTCTGTATCGTCACTCCCTCCTCCTCACCGAGTTGAACCCGGTGAACCGCCTTGCCACCGCACCCCTTCGCTGCACTCACTTCCTGTTTAGTGGAACAATTACAGGAGGGTTTCCAATGCCCCCGGTTCTCTAAGGCCTTCATCTGTTATGGCCCTCAGATCAGCTGGAAAGACCCTCATAAAACCAGATTTATGAGCCTGTTGTGAAACAGAGCGTTACATTTGAGAGAAAAACAAGAGAAGAACAAAGTTAAAACAAGGAGGGAAACAGATTTGCAGGACAGATTGTGGCTGATAACATGTTTTGAAGAGCTTTATTTTGTTAGTCTGATTGCACTGATACTGCAAAGTTGTCTGCTTTTTAAAAACAATTGAAACGTCTTACTGGAATCATTTGCATAAATAAGAAATAAATATTTTTTTATTCATACCTTAGATTAATTAACACATTGGTGACACATCACTGCCGGATCTCTTTAAATATATTTATTTTACATTTCTGTCAAATTAATTGCCTGTATGTTCCTTTAAAAACATTGCATAGTCCTAAATATATTTTTTCAAACTTTAACAAGCTAAGGTTTAAAATGCATCTTTTATCTAATGCAGGCATATAAATGAACACCTTTGTCTTAATTCACATAAAAATGTGAAGTTATTATTTTATAAAATAGTTTTTACTCAGACTTCTGCTCTTCTTCCTCCACAGGCTGAACGACGGGCGTATCGGGAGGCAGAGATAAACATGATGGACGACCTATCAGAGGCTGACTTTCAAAAAGAGGTGGAGCCAGTCAGCCCAGCCCCTCCCCCTTTACAGCAACACACAGATCCCGCCTCTCCGACGGTTGCTGTGACGCCCGAGCCGGTTGTCAGGGGCGACCAGGCCATGCCCAGTGAGATGGAGTACCAGGTGGGACCAAAAGTCTTCTAAATGGATAAATTGTGTTTTATTTCTTTAACAATCAGAAACTTTCATGGTCGTTTTCTAACCCTTCATCACAAGAAGGCAAATGATTGTCTTGAATCGTTCAAGGATGTTTACAGGTTTTATAAAGTTAGAAAAACGGTGTCTCAAAATGAGCCGTGTGGTATCTCACATTTCATACACTGAAGTCCTGAAATTTTTATTTCATTTTCCTTGTAAGCTAATTAAAATGAACAGATAATTTTTTTGACTTGCTTAAGTGATGCGTTCATCACCTTTAATTAGCATTTCTCACCTGCTTAAACTAAAAACATCTAAAGAATGACTAACATTTTACAACCCGGGTTCTGTTCATGTCTTTGTTTTAAGTGGTTTAAATAGGTTTAAATATGTCTCAGTTCCTTGCTTAACTTTGTCATTGTCTTTCATTATTCATTATATTTCAGATGAAATAGTCACAATATTGTTTTTGGATTTTTGCTTTCAAAAGGAAACTTCCATAAATGGATATGCACCAAAGCAGATGTGCAAATATTTGCGTATCACCTCTAAATAGTTAATTGTTTTCAATTTTCCGTCTTATTATTGTACAAAGTACGCTACGTTCTATTTTCCTACAAGAATTTTAGGCTGCAACATCAAATAGTATTTAGAACACAAAATATCTTCTTTAAACTAACTGAGCTTTCCTAATCTGATCTAAGTAACCCAGTTTGTAATGAAGACTCAAAAGTTTCTCATAAACTTTTTAATTTTTGTGAATACACCCTGTGTGCCATGTCACGTTTGCTCCCCAGCTTTGAAACACAACAAGTTATTTGTTAGATTGATGACGTGAATAAAATAAAGGCCATGAACTGTCTGGTCTTTACCAGCAGCTGTAACGCTATGCTTTAAATAAAAGTCATTCTGGATGTTCAAAAATCCATTTTATGTTGCTAATTCATTAAAAAATGCAATTACACAATAAAAGTTTGGGGCAAGTTTGATTGGTAAATTTTATGCAGTGAAGTTATTTTAAAAGTAACTAAAGTAAAGTAGACACAGAATAAAAGATGCTTAATGCATCACAAATACAAAGAGGTTTATTATGGGTAGCATTAACTGGTTGAAAATACAAGTTTTAAGTGGAAGCCTAAATATTCTTGGGCGTTTTGCTTTTCATGTGAGTCGGTGCTGTGGGAGCCTCATGTCTGTCAGGCTGCAGCCTGCAGGGGCAGGATTACAGGAGGAGGTGTAGAGGTGACAGAGGTCAGAGATTTCCCGAGGAGCAAGAGCGTGAAGGGACTTGTAGGTGAGGACAGCCTTGTGCTCGCTGCTGTCCTTTACAGCGAGTCAGAGTAGGTTGAAGGGAGTAGGAGTCGAGTCACCAGGTTTTAGTGTGGGTCGGGTTTTGGTCACGCTGCAGCCTATCCAAGACTTTTCTGTTGGCCATCGCTGTTGGCCAGGTGGGCGGTGACGACTGTGCTGATGAGTAAAATGTTCTCTGGCATCGTTTTGTGGTTGTTTTTTTGCCTTTTTGGTCTAAATCCAAGTGTCCAGGAGGTTCAGTGTTTCATAAAAAGCTTTAACTGTGATCTATTTAATATTCAAAAGTACTTACAGAAGGAGGTGGCACGGTGGATCAGTTGGTCGAGCTGTCGCCTGTCAGCGAGAAGGTCGCCCGTTCAAGCTTTGTTACAAGCTGTGGGCGGCTGTGGCTGAGTGGTTAGAGTAGTTGTCCTCCAATGCAAGAGTTGGGGGTTCAAATCCACCAAGTCACATGCTGAATTGTCCCTGGGCAAAACACTAAACCCTTCATTGCCTCTGATGTGTGTCCCATTAGTGTGTGAATGTGATAAAGCTCTGATTTTTTTTTTTTCATTCAACCTTTATTTAGGCAGGTTAATCCCATTGAGCCTCGAGGACTCATTTACAAGAGAGA
>JARVLU010000179.1:27106674-27132044 GCA_031762415.1 Simpsonichthys santanae
CAACCAATGGTGTGATCTGAGAAACCGATTTCTGAGAGCTTATGACACAAGATGTTATGATCCACAGTGTCAAAAGCATGTGTGGAATTTTTCCAGCTACTCCAGTTTCCTCCCACAGACCAGAAACAGATTGAGCGACAGTTTGTTTGCTCTGTCCGTCCAGGATGGTCGTGGCTTCAGCATCGGGTCGCTGGTGTTCGGGAAGCTGCGCGGTTTCTCCTGGTGGCCCGGCAGGATCGTTTCCTGGTGGATGAGCGGCCGAAGCCGAGCCGCAGACGGCACTCGCTGGGTGATGTGGTTTGGTGATGGGAAGTTCTCTGTAGTGAGTATCTTCGATTTTACGTGTCAAATAATGAATAAAAATAATTCAGTTTTATTAAGTTGTAGCTGAACACATTCTTCTTGTGCTCTTCAGTTTGTTTGTTTTTTACTTAAAATTGATACAAGAAGGCCTTTATTATTGCTTCAACTTAGTTAAAGACGACAAGAACATTAGTGAACGCATCAGTTGCTATGTTCAGACTTTAAACTTGAGGAAGGATTTCAGTGCGTTGGCCGATTTTGACTTTTCTATTTGATTTTTCAGGTTTGTGTGGAGAAACTGATGCCTCTGAGCTCCTTCTCCTCTGCCTTCCACCAGCCAACGTACAACAAACAGTCCATGTACAGGAAAGCCATCTTTGAGGCTCTACAGGTACCAAACCCACTGCTTAAACTTTGGTTATTCAACAGCAAGAAGAGTTAAGTTGTGAACCAGATTTTATTGGCCCATGAAGCGTGGGGGATGAAAAAAAAAAAAATGTAGGCTTCATCTTATGCAACTTGATCTGCCAATTTATATTGATTTTGGTTGGTATTTTGCATTTGTGGAGGTGCGTTCACTGACCCTGCCCACATTGTTTTGTGTAAAAGTGAATCTTGCGCTGCAGTCTATAATTTTGTGGGTGTTATTTATTTATTTATTTTTTTACAGATCACATGCTGTAGTTACATTAAGCTTTATTTTTTTTATTGTGGACAAATCATGTATGATTAATGTGAAATGTGATTCATAAATAATGTGATTTTCACATTCACGATAGGCCTGTCACGATAACAAATTTTGCTGGGCGAATAATTGTCTCAGAAATTATTGCGATAAACAATAACATTGTTTGAAATTTGACAATAATTAGTAATTATTGTTAAATTAAAAAAAAATATGTTTGTTAATTTGTTTTGAGTGTAGTACATTTTTTTGACCACTGGATGGCAGTAGAAGACTGTTTGAACTGAAGGATGGATAGTGAGGGCGCGAGCAGCGTGTCTCTAAGAAAAATGGGAGAGAGACCCCTTGACATGACATGGGCTGTCTCTCTTCAGTTCTCAAAATGGTTGACACTTGATGTGGTTTGAGCTCTTTAGCATTTTTCACACAAAGCTTTTAATCAACAAAAATCAGTAAACAAGTTCTCAGCTTCTTTTTGCAAAGAAAAACAACTTTTTACATGAAGGCACGGGTTTCAACTGGGAATTTTGGAGCTTCAACAAGACGGAGGTTTTTTCCCCGAGGTCAGCTTGTTTGCTTAGCTCGTAGCTTAGCTTCTCAGCTTAGCTGCTTTTAATGATTCAAAAACATGATTTTGGATGGTTAAAACTGATTGTTCATTGTGACAGGCCTAATTCACGATGGAACTTCATGAACAAAGTTCAAATTTTCTTGTTTAATGTGTTTAGGTGGCCAGTGTGAGGGCAGGGAGACCAGTTCCTTCTTGTGATGCAAGCGATGAAGCTGAAGCTGTGGAGATCCAGACCCGACAGATGATAGAATGGGCCATGACCGGCTTTCTGCCCAACGGTCCACAATCACTGGACCCTCAGGAAGGTCAGCAGTCACTGCTCCAATATATCACAGAAAAAATGCATCATTCATTCATCAACCAGGGGAAACTTTTAGAATGTCTTTTGGCTCAAGCAGATATTAAACTGGCCTCATTAAATGCAAAAATTGATCCAAAATGGGTTTTATATGTTATTAATGTACAGAGTAATATATGTTGTCATTCTGTTAAACTGTTGGCTTTTTTAAATGCATCTGAAACATTTTAACTTGAGCCCAAATTCAAAAAGACTAATGTTTATCTTGACTTTTCTTTACCGCTGTAGAAAATTAGACCTGGAGACTGAACAGAAACAAAACTTTTCTCTTTTTCCTGTGTCTGATATGTAAATAATATTTTTTGAAGTTAAAACTAAAAATGTGAGGAATAAATCTGAAAAAGACACGCCGTTGCAGACGTTAGAGGCAGATTGATGTCACTGTCTGTCAAAGATTCAAATTTTTTTTTGTACATTGTTCCTTTGTAGTCTTGAAAGGTGTATATAGCTTGGTTTTAGTATTTTTTTTTTTGATAAGTACAGAACAAAGGAAGCAAAATATAGAGAACATTTTTGTTTTCAGACTTTTCTCTACTGCAATATTTAAAATATACAAAACTAAAACAAACAAGCATCACAACAGCAGAAATGGCAATTTCTGCTAAAATATAGTAATAACACTGTTGCTGAATGACAGCCGAAATGCGCAAATGAAGCTAAAACTGCATTGTTTAAGTCTAAACATAGAGAACAGAACAAAAATCAACAAAGCAGTACCTAAACACTAGAGTGAGCCAAACCACAGCTGAAAGCTAAAATAAAAGCAAAAAGTGGCAAAACTACAGCCAACAGCTTAAATTAGCTAAATGTTAGTTGAATGTTAAAAGTAACAGAACGTTATAGCTTATAGCTTAGCTAAAAGCTTAGCTGTAGCTAAAAGCTGAAAAGAGAACCATAACTAAATGCTAGAATGGTAGCTAAAAGCAACAAAATGTTAACTAAAGCTAAATGTAGTATAGGTAGACAAAAACAAATCAGCTTGTTTCAAATAGAACAACATTGTGATGGAACTGAAGTGATCATAATGTATTTTGGTATTTCTAAAATTTGGGGAAAAAATTGAAAGTTACATAAAACAACCCGTAGCACACTACTCCCGACTGAACAGAACCATCTGATACACGACTGGTTCAAATAACATAAAGTATCCAAAAATATGTGCAATAAACAATATAAACAGAAAAACAATAGGGTGAAAAAGTGTTTTTCTCCATGGAAATAAACACACACATAATGTGAAACATAAAAGTGTACCGTACTTCCCGCCGTACACGTCGCATCGCCGTATAAGTCGCATCAGTCCAAATATGTCTAATAAAGTGGAAGAAAAACACAAATAAGTCACTTCGCCGTATAAGTCGCATCTATTATTCGTCACTGCTGACAACCCGCAAAAGTGGGCCGGTGTGCCAAAAATCAATTGGCTGCCAAATGACAGCCACAAAAATGTGCACGGGAGGACTTTAACAAGAATTTAACAAGATTAACACTTTAAAACAAGTATTTGTTTGCTTGAAATTATAGCAAAGATGTGTCTCAGTTTAACTTTTCCTTAATAAATGTACTTTGACGGTCAAATTAGCTTCATTTCTCCTGGGCGGCGAAATGAAGCTGCTCCAGGAGTTCCTGAGCGAGACGAAGGTGGCTTGGTATGGTATGGCAAGCTAAGTGTCTCATTAATAGCCACTTTTACCTGTTAATGAGACACTTGGCTTGCCGTGTTAGTTGATTGCCCTCTAGTGGCTGAAAATGATAATGTTCAATATTTACCATGTCAGAATGAATGAAATCGTCAGATCTCAGCCAAAAATTGAGTTATAAATATGGAAAGAAAACAAATATTAGTCGCTTCGGTGTATAAGTCGCAGGACTTGTAAATTTATGTAAAGAGGTGCAACTTATACAGTGAAAATACGTTAATATTTTGTTTAGGCTAAAACTTTTACAAGTACAGTAATATTTCATTTAAATATGTCTCAATATCAAAATAAGATTTAATAACGTCAACAAATAGATCTCAATATATTACAGCCTGAAAGTAGTTTACATGTTTAAAAGGAGCATAGGGTTTTGTCAGTGCTACCTGAAGAAGAACACAGTATGAATTTTATAAACTTTTAGCATGTTTTTTTTTTTTTTTTTTTACAACAGAGGAACAAAATCAATTTAAGGAGGGATACCTGGAGATGTGGCCGGAGCCCGAGGCAGCATACACACCTCCACCTGCAAAGAAACCACGCAAGAACTCAGCAGAGAAAGCAAAGATCAGAGAGGTGATCGACGAGGGCACCAGAGGTAAACAAAAATACGTTTTAGTCTTTACTAGATCAGCAGGTCCTGGTGTTTGTCCCCATGTCCATAATACTACAAGTGTTGTAACAAATAGCTTTTCACAGACGTCACCCCCATTTTGAGATTTAACTGAGCTGTGAGTAGAAATACTTATGGGGGCCAAGATGGTGTAGAGGCAGGGCAGCCGGCTTGGGACCCGAAAGTCCCAGGTTCAATCCCCGGCCACTGCATACACTGTGGTGCCTCTGGGCAGCACACCCCATCCCCAAATTGCCCCCCAGGCGCCCTCAATAGCTGCCCACTGCACCACCCGGTGGTGGATGAGCTAAATGCAGAGACTAATTTAGTCAATGTATGGAAACATACAACTGATGACATTGTGTGACATTATATTATTATATTATGTATTAAAGTTCTGTGTCTTGTTTTTCAAATGTTTTATTCCACAGAGAGACTTATTCAAGAAATCAAAAAGAAGACCAGGAATATAGAAGGTAAATGAGGAAATTCAAAATAAAAAGTGATGTTTGTCTATCATTAGAGTATATTTACTGTTCTGGTGTTTATCGAGGTATTGTGTACAACCTGATTTATAATCGTCATCTCTTTATGAAGCCATCATCCTTTGGTCATTTGTTTCCTTCTCCAATTTTTTTTAATGATATTACTGATAATAACTGCATTAAAATATCTTCATTCAGGGTCACTTTACTATTCTGTGGCTTCTCAAGCCGAGTTATTTACACTTTTTATTCAATACTGCGGTATGGGAAATACCTTGTTGCCTTGTATTTCATTCTATTACCTGGAACAGGCAGTGGTAAGATGCATTTAGTTAATTAATTCATTAAACTGTGTTTATTTAGATATCTGCATCTCCTGTGGAAGCCTCAATGTATCTCTGGAGCATCCTCTCTTCGTAGGAGCAATGTGTCAGGGCTGCAAAGTAAGAAAACCTCCCAATGAAATCTTTTCCTTTTTTGATCAATAGCAAAAATATATTTTTTAGTTAAGAACGTGTTTTAAACGAGTGCAAAATTACAGTTTAATGCCTTTAAAACTGCTATGTTTGGCATTTTTCATAGAAGCAATTAAATAAATTAAACCTAAATAAACATTTTTTGAAAAATGGCTGCTAGTAATAGAGGACTTTTTTTTTATTTATCTGTTGGCCAAATGTGGGTCCAACACCAGTTTATCCATTTAAATCTCTTATTTACTTGATTTGCAGTTCTGTGTTCAGTGGTCATGTGCAAGAACGTGACTGAACATGCATTAAAAACAATTGCCAATCTCCGCTGTAAGACTTTGAAAGAACTTTGGAGAACGTTTGATCATATTGCAAATTATAAAGTTTTTATAAAATAATTATAAGAACGGCAGGCTCCTCAGAGGCAGAATATAAATAAATGAAGGAGACAGTAAATATGATATAATGATGTAAACATGTCAAAAGTCTCAACTTCTGTAATTTAAAATATTTTCTGCCAGAGTCAGCTAATCCCAACATGTAAATCCTAGATTTTATCTCCTTTTAATGCATTAAAAACCAGACAAATGTGGGTTTATTGTGCTTTTCTTGACCCCGTGTTGTTCCTTTACAGAACTCGTTCCTGGAGTGCGCCTACCAGTACGACGACGACGGCTACCAGTCCTACTGCACCATCTGCTGTGGGGGGAGGGAAGTGCTGATGTGCGGCAACAACAACTGCTGTAGGTCAGTACGGAGCGACGCTGTGCACTGCACGCCCATGAGTCTCGGCCCGCAGCAGCTTCTTCATGTGGCCAGGTGGAGGTGTAGGGTTTCACATCCACAGAAACCATTTGAACTCAAAACATCAAAATCTGGTTTGTGGTTCTCCTCACGGGCGACTGAGTCAGCCGGTTCACGTGGAACTGATTTAGTTATTTGATTGCGGAGTACACAGTTGGTTTTGGCTTGAGAGCTCTTATCCTCTTGACTGCAAACACAGCAGACATGAGAAGAAACGATAATAAACATGAAGTTAAAACTAAAAACGTGAGGAATAAATCTGAAAAAGACACGCTGTTGCAGACGTTAGAGGCAGATTGATGTCACTGTCTGTCAAAGATTCAATTCAGTTCAGTTCATTTATAAAGCACCAAGTCACAACAGAAGTCGTCTCAGGCACTGAACAGAAACTTTCATATATAAAAAATAATAATAATATATGTATATGTAATATAAGATGGAGCTAGGTTGTTGAGAGCTTTGGAGGTTAAAGGTAATTATCTCTCCCACTAACTCCAGTTAAGACTCTGGCAGCAGCATTTTGGATCAACTGAAGACGTTTAAAGTATTTGGACACCCAGATAACAAACCACTGCAATAGTCCAGTTTAGACGTGACAAATGCATGAACCAGTTTTTCTGCATCATTTTTAGATGTGATATTACGCAGGTGGAAGAAGGTGGTTCTAGTAACATTTTTAATGTGGGGGATAAAAGACTGATCAAAAATAACACCAAGATTTTAACATTAGAGCTGGAGGCAGATTAATGTCGTCCAAGGAGGGAGAAAGACTGAAAAATGTATTCCTAAGATGCTCAGGTCCAAAAACTAAAACCTCAGTCTTGTCTGTGTTCAGAAACAGAAAATTTAGGGTCATCCAGGTTTTTCTGTCTTTAAGACATGCTTGTAGTCTAAGTAGCTGATTGGATTCATTGGGTTGGAAAGAGCCAATCTAAACTTTTTTAAAGAACTTGATGCTGAAAGAGTCACTTTCTGGAGATTTTCCAGCCCCTCCAGCCAAATTAAAATTCTCAGCGTTTTGCTGCAACACATGCAGAATGCATCACAGCGGAGCAGACTGGAAGTTCAAAAAGAAGTTTCAGCAACATTTTTACAAGTGAAAGTAAATAAACCTTGGCTCATTTAAACTGTCCATCATTAAACAGGAGCAGAGGCCTCCATGTCCAACTTTCCCCTTCTGTTATTGCTTGTATCAGTCAGCCCTCTTTGAATAACAAGAGTCCATCAGGGCACTAACAATCGGTCACTAGGCTGATGGTCCTCCTTTATCATGTGACAGCTAGTTCTGGCTGTCACCAGCAAACTGCTTGATCCACAACGAGAAGGGGCTATTTATAAGACTGAGTTTAGTGCAGCTCCTCAGACTGACAAAGTCTTTTGGATAAAAGACAAAACATTTCAACAATTTTATTTTATTTTTTGTAATTGGTCCAGAGGATCTAACTTAACTTTGTTAGATGTTTTTTAACCTGGATTGTTGAGCATGCATCATGATACTTGGCTCATTTCTATTTTTCCTTTTCTCAAACTGTACAATCTGTACAGACAAATGTATTTACTCTGTTTAAACGGTGAATCGATGAGTTCAGCCTTCATATTAATTGTTTAATTGGTCTTCAGCTCTTAGAATGGTCACGTTTGTTGGGAAAGCATCTGCATGTTTGGTTGAGTTTAAAAATTACTTGCGGAAAAGATCCTTTTACTCCTCGTCCCTCAGAATCTATTAATGGCTCCTCTTTAATGACCAAAACAATAAATAAAAAAAGGCCTGGAAATTTGTTGTAGATTAGAGTTCAGTTATTTGAGAAAGGCGTCGGCTGTGTCAGAGTGCAACTGTAAGCTAAAATTTACAAAGTTGTTTAGTTTTAACTGTGTTTTTTATATTTATTTGCATTGATTCCCTGCTAGGTTCAGACTTTCTGTAAATAATAATGTCTCCTTTATGGATTTAGCTACACTGACAATGAAAAGCAAAATATACAATAGTCTAATGGTACAAACGAATAAAAAAATACAAATTATAATAATTATGGAATATATATATATATATATATTATAAATTTTATAATATGCCAATCAAATTTGGATCTTTTTCATTGTAGCCTGTTGCTTCACCTGATGTTTCAGGTTAACAATAATCGAGGGTTTATTTTGTGGTAACTTTCCTGCGTTTGTCAAACCTGAAACTAAACTTTAGTCTTGCTGATATCTGTATTAAACTTTTAATTGACAAGGGACACAAAACAAAGGTCACACTCACTGACTTGCACTGATTTTTGAAAATGATTTATGCAATCTAATTGTTCAGTTTTGATCTTTATTGGATGGCAGCATTACTGTAAAAAAAATAATAATAATAAATAACCCTCCTGCTGCCCTTGGGTCAAAATGACGGATGAGGAATTTTTTATTTTATTTTTCAAACAGAGGCCTAAAGTCATTTTGACCAAAGTTCAGCAGGAGGGTTAAGCCTTCATATGTATTAAACTTCAAAAACATTGAAAAAAAAAAAAAAACAAAAAAAAAAAAAACATACAATAAATTAGTTTTAAAGGATTATAATCTATATCAGTTTTTTCTGTTGCAACTGTGTGAAACTTATTGTTCCCTTTTAAAAAGCTGTTTGTTTCAATGGTTCTACTTGAACAGCACTTAATTAAACACGTTACTTAATTTTTCATATTAATTAGTTCTATGAAGGTTTTCTAGTGTCGTTACTAGCTATTATTTTAGCAAATCCTATGAAAAATAGAAGTATAGTAACCACAGCTGTCTTTTGTTGTTGTTGATCTACCTGTCAGAAACCTTCAATTAAAGGTCGATTAGAACGATTAATTGCTGTTTTAGTTACTGGGATTGCTGGATGGTGTGTTTGTGGTGTCGGGAAACTCCAGACTCCTGATAGAGTGTGTGTGTGTGTGTGCAGATGTTTTTGCGTGGAGTGTGTGGATCTGTTGGTCGGAGCCGGCTCAGCAGCGGCAGCCATTAAAGAGGACCCCTGGAACTGCTACATGTGCGGTCCCCGGAGCGCCTATGGGTTACTGCGGCGACGGGACGACTGGCCAATCAGATTACAGCACTTCTTCGCCAACAACCACGAGCAGGACTTTGTAAGTTTTAATCTCTGTTAGTTTAAAACACGTTCAATCACAGTTAAGATGCTCACCTTGAGTTCATTGTAGATTTTTTTATTGTTTTTGTTCATTTTGTTAAAGGGTAAGGAAGTTAATATTTTTAAAATGTATTTGTTTTTTATTCTCATCACTGTGTCTCGTCCCTGTTTTCTCTCAGGAGCCAGCCAAATTATATCCTCCAGTCGCAGCAGAGAAGAGGAAACCAATCCGAGTCCTGTCCTTATTTGATGGCATTGCCACAGGTAGTTCCCCATAAAGCTACAGCCAGGTTTAATTTACAACAGAACTCACCGTTAGGCCCATTAGGAGGCTAAAATGCAGCCTTTCCATGACAAACATGCTCACCATCATGTTTTTGTTTGTTCTGTCCAGGTCTGCTGGTGCTGAAAGATTTGGGCATCCAGGTGGACAAGTACATCGCATCTGAAGTGTGTGAGGACTCCATCACTGTCGGCATCGTTCGACACCAGGGACGCATCATGTACGTGGGAGACGTTCGCAACGTCACGCACAAGCATGTAAGCGTCATCTGTCTGTGCCATGGCAGAATTATTTGTTTAGATGAAGCTTGTGCAGCTTACAAGTCACTGTTTCATCAAAGATGTCTGTTTTCCTCTGCTGATCTTGAAGGCTTGTTGTTTTTTTGTCAGATTGAGGAGTGGGGACCATTTGACCTGGTTATAGGAGGAAGCCCCTGCAACGACCTCTCCATCGTCAACCCTGCAAGGAAAGGTCTTTATGGTAACATGCATCCTGCGTCAGTATTTAAAGATTCATCAGTGTTCTTAATATGTTTTAAAGTAAAGCATCTCCTCTCCAGAGGGCACCGGGCGGTTGTTTTTCGAGTTTTACCGCCTCCTGCACGAGGCTCGACCTAAACCGGGTGACGAGCGGCCGTTCTTCTGGCTGTTTGAGAACGTCGTGGCCATGGGGGTCAGCGACAAACGAGACATCTCTCGGTTTTTGGAGGTACAGCAATCTGCCAAGAGAAGCAAAGTTCACTCTCAAGTTAAACACTTGAAGGATAATAATTAAACTAATTGGTGAAAAGGTCATTTTCCATCAGCTTTTGTTTTAATGTTTATTTTGCTAAAAAGGAGGCAACACTGTAACGTACGTAGCCACTGCATGTACATTGAACTGAAAATACATGATCCTTTAAGTAAATCACACACACATAAATCTCAGTACAGTAAAAATTGTGCTTTGGTGCCCATCTGAGGCTGCAGGATTCTGTAGAGGCACAATTTAGATTGAGCTTTTGGTATCAACAGAAAGTCTCTGATGTCAAGCAACTTGTCTATTTGTCACAACGTACGTTAACTAACCGCAGTCATTCAGTTCAAAAACTGGTCTACGTGGACAAAACATGAAGAAATAAAGACATTTAGGAAGATAACAAATGCATTATGTAGCAAATACAGTAATTGTAAATTTAAAAGCAACATTGAAGATAATTCATTCATTCATTCAACCTTTATTTAATCAGATAAATCACGCTGAGCCTCAAAGACTCATTTACAAGTGAGACCTGTGTGAACAGACAATAAAAAGTGGTGAAAAATGACACATAGGGTTTGGAGACAAAAAAAAAAAATCCTAACATGCTCTTGATCTTTGTCTGAAGGTGAACAGCTTGATAACAAAAAACAAATAAACTTGCACACAAGCACATAATGACGCCGACATTCTGCAGTGGGGGGACGCAAGGGCGGTGAGCGTGTCCAGAGACAACACACAGAGACGCTGTGACTCTGTTGAGTCACATGACTTAAAACATGAAGACGTCACATCATCAGAAAAATGCTACTTTAGATAATAAAGGGGTGGGGAATGATTATCAATAGAGCACAACCAATATGGACATTTTGGCTGTCAACAATATCAATATTTGGAGGGGGAGGCTAATATCAATAACCAATATAATGGCTGAATTTTCTGAGCTTTGTCCACTCCCCAAGAATCTAAGTAAACAGCTACTTTTCAACATTTTTTAACACTTAAAGTCTTGAAACAGTCTTCCTGATGTGCGTTCACATTTTCTACCCTCCACTATTCACCTCAAGTGTGTTACTAAAATATTAATTAAACAAAGAAATGCCCTTCCCTGTTTATTATTTAAACAGTCAGTCATATACGGTAAAGGTCTAATTAGTACTGACCGTAGAGGAGGTTTTTTTTTGTTTGTTTGTTTGTAGCAGGGAAGTAAAGATTTCAGACAAACAATGCATTTCATTGAGGACAACAAAGATAACGTTACTAACATTGACATATTTTATCTTTATGTTAGCTTTATTGTTCTGGATAAAGCTTTAAAAGTATGCTAGGTTATCTAAACGTTAGCTTGCTAACTTGAAGATTGAAGATAATTTAGTAATGTTGATTTTTTTATTTATTTATAGATCAGTTACAATAAACTTCTTACCATGCTCTGTTCATCAAAATGAGCCACACAGTATTTAGCTGCTCCCTGCTTCGGCTGTGTGTGAGTCAAGTGGGCAGCATGACTTGAAAGTAGCATGCGCCCTCTGCTGGATACATTGTACAATTACGCCATTTGTAAGTAAGGACATGACTTGTTCCCAGCATTTTAGGGGTGAAAATTAGAAGTGTTTATATCAGCGCGTGATGGGCCAATTATCACGATACGATACGTCCTCACAGGTCTACTGATGTATCGGTCAGGCTGTAATTATCAGTGTTAAAGTACATTTTAGTTCTACACAGATTAGACTCACATTAAGTCTGATGTTCCTCCTCAGTGCAACCCAGTGATGATCGATGCTAAGGAAGTCTCCGCCGCCCACCGAGCTCGTTACTTCTGGGGAAACCTGCCCGGCATGTCCAGGTGATGCAGACAAACACATTCACACCTGTTGGGATTATTTCACTTCCTGGTCTTTTCCTTCCAACTTCCAAATTAAGCTTCATACTTTCCAACCTTTTTGTTTTCCGCAGACCTCTAACGCCGATGGCAAACGACAAGCTGGACCTACAGGAGTGCCTCGAGCACGGCCGCACAGCTAAGGTATCTACCTGTCTGTGTGCACGTGTGTGTGTTTGAATGGACTTTTATATTTCTTTCTTGTTTTAAGTTTCTTTTAAGTTAAACTATTGCTTGTTGTAGTCCTTATGGAATTGTGTAAATAATACTTTAGTGGGAGACATTTTTGAGTAATTTTGAACAAATATTGAGGTTTTTTACCCATTTTGTCGCTGCTCCTGGTGCATAGTTTGTTAGTAAACCACGGCTTTCGTACCAGAGGAGATTAGCTGCAGCATTAAAACAGGATGTATGTGTTTGTTTGCATCTGTTTGTGTTTCTGTGTGTCTGGTTCTGGATGCAAATTCCAGTTTGAGAAGTTGCGTACGATAACGACACGCTCCAACTCTGTGAAGCAGGGGAAAGACGAGCATTTCCCCGTCTACATGGACAACAAGGAGGACATCCTCTGGTGCACGGAAATGGAAAGGTATGAAGGTGTTTGTGTTGAAGCGCCCGTGTTAGCTGTTGTTTTTATTTCTCAGTAGCATCACACAATCATAAAGAAAACTGAACATTTACTTTCTCAAAAGATTTAATGTCTCTTGATTTTCTATCTAAACCTGCCTGTTTTTAGAGGGGGAGCCCTTTTTTGTTTACAATTACCTGTTTCAAAACCTCCACGTCTGATCTAATAAAAGTTCATTTTTTTTAATATCTCAACATATGATTGATCAGCCTTTTAATGTAAAAATCGACCATTTAGGCTTTTCTACATTGTCAAATTTTTCAAAACAGACAAGAAAACTACCACAGATATAATATATGGAGTTGCTTCTGCGAGTTCTGTGTTTAACTGTTTAACTTTAATAATGCAGCATGTTATGATGCTTTTCCATGACCTGATCTGATTGTAGATGGAAGCAGATAAATATTAGTGATTGTTTTTTTTTTTTAATGCTGTAGTGTCAGTGGGAGCCAGTCTCAGGGCTGCTACAGTTTCTTGATTTTAATTTCAGTATTTAGTATTTGTTTATATAAAACAGATGAAGAAAGCCCACTTTTTGTTCATTTACTACCAGGATTGCTAACTTCAGGTGGTTCAAAGATCATTTCTAATATAAGAAAGTTATTTTCATTTTGTAATGTCATCAGTAATGTAAGTTTTAATCTTTAAGCAGGTGATCGTGTACAGGCTCGTGTGTAAAGTTAGTCAGATTAACTTTTTTGGGTGCCAGGTGTTGGTTAGATCCTGATGAAAGAATGGTTCGGTGTTGGTGTAGATTCTCAATCATTCCTTCAATTCAGATTTTTTTTAATACATTTAAATTCTAAAACATTTCCAGGATCATTTTCTGAGCGTTTTCAGTATTAACCAGCATTTCTTCTTCAATTTGACAATAATTACTAATTATTGTCAAATTCCAAACAATATTATCGTTTATCGCAATAAATTCTGAGACAATTAATCGCCCAGCAAAATTTGTTATCGCGACAGGCCTAAAGAGAATAAAACCAAGTAAATTTACTGAAGCTTTCTGTAAAAAATGGCTTAAAATTAATAGATAAAAGTGAACATTTAGGTCTGGAAGTGTATGGAATTTTAAAACAATGCAACCGTACGGTGTTATTGAAACACTCCTGATCTGACTGGTCAGAGAAAATGATGACCTCTGAATGTAAACAAACAACAACAAAATCTCAGCAGCACACACACTTCCTCATCTAATAAAGTCATCTGAAAGTCAGGAGTGTGAATTTCTTGAACTCACTGGAGTTGAGCTCTTTATTATTCTTCATTTCATGCTCAGATGTTTACCCGAGCCAACTTCATCAGTTGTTAAAAAAGTATAAACAAACAGAAACATAAAAACTTAATTATCAACCCATTCGCTTTATCTGAGTACAATGTATCGACTCATCCTGTCACACATTTGATCTAAATGTTAAAACAATTAAATGTCTGGATTCTTTCAGGGTCTTTGGTTTCCCCGTCCACTACACCGACGTTTCCAACATGAGTCGTCTGGCCAGGCAGAGGCTGCTGGGACGTTCCTGGAGCGTCCCCGTCATCAGGCACCTCTTCGCCCCGCTCAAGGAGTACTTCGCCTGCAACTAGTCACACAACAACTCTCTCTCATACACTGATTACTACAAACAGAACAGTTAGTACATGAAGGTTGGCTGCTGCAGGATGACTCAGACTGGACTCATAAACACAAACAAACAGTGTAAAGGACTCTGTCTTAAAAAACTAAGTCTGGTCCTCTGGACATTCAAAAAACAAAACAAGGTGCAAAGGACTGCTTCCCCAGATCCTGTGCAGACCACTGGTTGACCTTAGCCCCCTGGTGCTACCTTGGTAATTTATAAATGCACACGTGCAGTGTGTTTGTACTGTAAGTCTTCATGCACTCACTTCCTGTTCATACACTCACTTCCTGTTTTAACCTTGAAACTGACGTCCTGGGTTTACTGTGCTGCGAGAGCTGGGGTCAGTCCTCCAGGGGGCGCAAGACTAACGTAGACGCCCCGAATTTTTGTTTTCAACCCCCTCCCTGAACACAGCGACACCAATGAATCCTGCTATAAAACTTAGATGAACTCATATTTGGTGACAGTGCTGCTGGTGTTTTATGGTGCAATGAATACAAATACATCCACACACACACCAGATAACACTTGTGGTGCTAGTCAGGTCGTGGTGGAGGCCAAACGGTGCCACTTCAACACAACACATACAGTTTTTGGTGCTCTTTGAGGCTAAACCATCTCTGGTTGTTTCACTCGCTGCATATTTTGTTTCCTTAAGTTGAACTAGACAATTTCAAGAAGCCAAACAAGGTGGTAGTGCTCAGGTAATTAAATACAAAGTATTTTTAGAGTGACTGAATCTAAACCAGGGTGTAACATTTCATGTTCCTTCATACAAAAAGCTGCTCTGGTTCTAAAAATGATCTCAGCAGGTGAGCTTAAACTGGTTTTCTCACCAAAAAGTCCTTCAACTTCAGCTAAGAACAGCTGCGTTCACCGGAAATACTGGAAAGGATCATTAATACCAAATTAATACAAAAGATTCTCATGAGTGCCGCGACAGTTTGAGGCATTTTTGCAAACTGTGCAGGGGTCGTGGGTAAGAATAAAATTTAAAGTTGTAAGAATCTGTTCACTTAACAAAAACTGCACAGATTTACAATTCCTTCTCTCAGTTTAGTAATTCATAAACAGATCTGCAAAAGTACAGTGTGTGTGCAGCAGGTTGTGTTTTCAGTGTTCAACCAGAGAGAAATAACAGAGTTTAGAAGCTCAGGCTTTAATACTCACCTGTAGAAATGTTTGTTTTCACCTAAATCACATCAAATATTTATGAATCAATCATTTGGATCTCACTTTACTGTCAAGCCAACAGGCAAATTTAGTGCATTGTGTGCTTTTCTGCAGCTGACAGCAGGCGATGTTTGTCATTTTAACGTGGACTGGTTTAGAAAGCAACAGTCCTTGAAATAAGAATGAGTCAAACTTTTAACTTGACCTCAACCAAAATGTAGGGCTTCATTTCAAACAGAATAACTTCTGCATGTTTGCAAGCACTGATGAACTAAAGTAAGGAGAAGGATTGTGAATTTGTGCACAAGGATTCTCACGACCTCCAATTTTGGTTCTAATGTGAGCCCTGGGGTGTTCTGTACATGTAGAGAGCAAACGTGCAGCAGCATGTAAACATACATGCACGAGACAAGCCTTAAAGACAAGAGAAAAGGGAATAAAAGAGGAATTAAAATTACAGAATGAATAATAGAATAAATTGACTGTGCACAAGGCCTTAAACGACCATCCTCACTTCTCTACCGTATTTTTCGGACCATAAGGTGCACTGGATTATAAGCACATTAAGTGAAACAGAAGAAACAAAACGGTCAGATAAGTAAAACTTATTCAACTCATTCACAATAACCACATAAAATTGGTTCAAGGTCAGTAAGCACAACCAGAATTACTGTATTTTTCTCCCCATAAGTCACTTTTTTTGTGCATAATTTACATACTCTGCGACTTATGGGCCAAAGCGACGTATTTATGGATTTTTTCCATATTTATAAACCAATTTTTGGCTGAGATATGACCGTTTTCATTCATTCTGACTGAGATTTTTAAACACTACCATTTTCAGATGCTAGATGGCACCACAGTAGTATGGCAAGCCGTTGTATTATGTAATAGGTAAACGTGGCTATAATGACAAATTTAAAAGAAAGTTAAAGACATAAACAACTGGACTATTTATTATACTTTATGTCTTGAACTTTTTTTTTTTTAACCACGTCCTGAATGACTAAGACTCTTCACCATCTATTAATGACTCAATCGGCTTGCCATAATCTTCCACCTTCGTTTTGCTCACTGCTTGGAGCAACCGTCAAATCAGCTTCATTTCGCTGCACCGCCCCCGTGAAATGCAGCTAATTTTTCTTTCATTCAACCTTTATTTAAACAGATAAGTCACATTGAGCCTCGAAGACTCATTTACAAGTGATATCTGTTGGACAGACAATAAAAGTGGTGAAAAATGACACAAAGGGTTTGGAGACAAAAACAAATTCCCTAACACACTTGACCTCTGTTTGAAGGTCAAAAATGTGGTCATGAAAAAAAAAATCTCGTACACAAGCACATAATGACGCCAACATTACGCAGGGGGGGGGGGACGCAAGGGCGGTGAGCAGCTGTAGACAACACACAGAGGCACTGCAGGGTTCAGATAAAATCACTCAATGTGACCATTGAAGTGCATTTATTAAGTAAAAGTTCAACTGAGACACACATTTGCTATAATTTCAAGCAAACAAATAATTGTTTTTAAGTGTTAATCTTGTTGAATTCTTGTGAAAGCTCCCCGTGCACACCCCACTGGCCGCAATTTGGCAGCCAATTGATATGTGGCACAACACCGGCCCACGTTTCTGGGTTGTCAGCGGTGACGCGTAACAAACGTGGCACTTCAGCGATGACGCGTAGTATATGCGACGTATACGACGAAGCGACATACAGTATTTATTGATTTTTCCACCTTAGACATATTTGGACTGATGCGACTTATAGGACCGAGCGACGTGTACGGCGGAAAATATGGTAATACATAAGGTGCACCTGATTATAAGGCTCACTGTCAATTTTTAGAAAAATTACCGGTAAAAAGGATTTTGTGTGCCTTATAGTCTGAAAAATACGGTATGTCCCCTGCGCTTACAGCACCTCACAATGAGCCGAGGAACCACAGAACTTGTGAAACAGTCTGATACTTGGGTTCCTCTTGGTTGTGTTGGTGCTCTGTCTCTTTACTGCCGTGGAATAGTCAGAAACTATAACGTCAGCATTGCGTCGTATCTAAAACCTCTGCCTTGTTCGCTTTTTAAAAGCTGCACAGGTGCACGGTGCTTGTTCAGAGGGATGCCTCCGTGTGCAGCCACGCTCCAGGTGTTCGGATCCACCCAGTCACGGTTGAGCTCGTCTTCTGAGGTTATTTCTACGTGCAGAGCAGCACTGCCTGTAACAGATTTTAAATTGAAACGTTACAGGACTTTGTAGGACTCAGTGTTTGGCAGCAGCGTTCAACGCGCCCCTCCTCTTACGGTGCAGCTTCTCTCGTGCCTCAGCTCCAGCGTTGCTCTTTTGTTTCCTGTCACCTGGTGAGATAATTCACCAGACACTGCTTCATGGAGCGTGCTTTTGGTTACAACGATGACGTGCACTGAAATCAGAGGCAGACCTTTACTCGATGCTGTTTTCTACTTCCTCCTGCTGAAGCACATCTGGATAAATAATGTTCATTAGTAACACAACTTCTAACTTTTTCCATTTTTTTGTTTACGTTTACTCTGCCTTTTGGCCACCGTGTCTGCTGGGATAAACTCAGCTGCTGCTTGACTCGGCTTCTCCTCCAGTCAGGCAGATACGTTTGTAAACTATCACACACACACGCCGTGAGAGACATCGTTCATCGCTGTGTGGTTTCTTTACACAGGGCTGTCTTCTGAGAAAACTTTTCAGTCTGGTGCTTGTGGTCTTCAAACGACCATCTTTTCCAGGAAGCCTTCCAATCCTCTGACCTTCCTCAGATACCAGCTTATACACCTAGACTCCTGCAGTCTGTGCTGACACACTCTTTAATCACACACACACACACACACACACACTGTACGTGCACAAACAGCCTCTCAAGCCAACAATAAACCAGCAGGTTTCTTCTGTCATGTTTACTCTCAGTTCATACAACCAACCTTCAGGTGCTTTTTAAACTCTGCTCTTTTTTTACAGCTCTCACTCACACACACTCAGTGCTGTAAATCTTACACTGTCCTCACACACACACACTGTGTTATTTACCGGCTGCCTGTTGCCATTAAGACAACGGCAACGTTAGGTGTGACATCATCACCCCGCGACGCTTGGTGCTCCAAACCCCGCCCCTCCATCCTTCTCTCCCCACCTGAATCCTTCCCTAACATCCCCCATCAGGTGCTGCATGTCAGTCAGTCAGTGTAATCTGATTCCATGTTAGATTAGGGAGTAATAATAATATGGTAATAATAATTACAATAATAATCTGTTATTGTGTGTGTGTACTGTTCCAGGTTGGTGCTCAGTTCAGTTCAGTCTCAGCCTGCAGAGAGAAAGGCTAGAGAAAGCGTGTATTGCACTTAGTGTAGTGACTTGTTCTGTTGTACCCAAGGAGAAGTTGTGGAAGCGATGAGCTGCCTGACGCTCTCAGACCAGACACGAGTTGAAACAACTCGCATCATCACAGGTGACTCTGAACCGTTCCCGTCGAGCTTTACGGCTCACAAGATAAATCAAAACGTTTGATCCAGGAGAGGAAAACTCAAGAGGTGTGTTTCAAATTATATTAATAATAATTTAAACATAGACAACTCAAGCTCTGGAGCAATATTGATATTCATCACAGTCACATTTTTATTCAGTAAATCACGTCTAAACTGTATTTCATGCTGTGACTTTGTGAGCTGCACCATAAAAATACATCTACAAGCAGCTTGATCAAACAAATCTGATCATTTACATCGTTCACCATCACCTCATTTATTTTATATATAAATTATATATTTAACTTTTTAATGCTTGATAACATGGGACAAAACGGTACAGCGCATTCTGCCTCAAAAATAACGTCACACTCAGTTTTAGAGGCTAAAAGCTAACATTTGCTAAATGTTCCAATCAAAACCAGTTCAAATTGAAAATACTGCATTTATATTTGTTAGACTGCAAAATCGTCGTGCTTTTTCTTACTTACAAGGTTTATTTTACTTTAATTTATGTAAAGTCGGTCTTTAAACATTTGCAAATGTCCGACTTTTTTGTTAGATACAGTGCCTTGGAAAAGTCCGATGATGCCGCCGCTAGGTTTCACATTTAGGATGGTGCGTTCAGAGCGAAGCATTTTGTCTTGGGGCAAAAAACAAACAAACATTAGGTCTGATTCTCTTTTTTCTTGGTCTTCATGATGCTGTTTATCACTGATGTTCTGTGACAAACATCCGAGGCCTTCACAGAACAGCTGTGTTTATACTGAGATTAAAGGAGTCACAGTTGGACTTTATTTCCAAATCAGATGAAGTCTGAAGACATTTGGCTGCTCTGGATTTTAGCTCGGTGTCAGATTAAAGGCGGCTGAATACAAACGTACGCACTCTTCAGATTTCTGTTTGGAAAATGTGTCATTTTCCTTCCACTTCACAAATATGAGCTACTTTTATTTAGTCTATCACATAAATTGCAGTAAAGTACTTTAAAGTTTGTGGTGGTAACTCCACAAACTGCAAAGGTTTGGTGGGTATGAATACTTTTTCAAGGCACTGTATATTTCATCTTTTTACTATTTTATTTAACAATATTATCAAACAAGGTTAAGTCTGGTCTTCTGGATGGATTATTTTTTGTTGAAACCTTTTGTCTTTTATCCAAAAAACTTCTTCAGACTGTTAGATTTGTCTACCTGGATTATTGAGCATGCATCAGGACATTTAACATTAATTTGTAAATGCTTTTTTGTTCATTTTTGCAAACTGAAGATGAGGCTTTAGTCTTAATACTATGGAGCACTTACGTAGGCATCTGCTTCATTATGATAAAAATAAAAGCTCTCTTAAGTACAATAATTTATAAATACCTCCAAGACATTGATTCTGTTCTAAATAATTAATTCTGTTTTTGTTTTTAATTCTTCAAAGAATAGTGTAAATAAAAGTAATTAAAAGAGGTATGACTTCAATCATCCAATTCTGAAATTTGTGCTAATTGGCAAAATATTAGCAGAGTAAAATCCAAATGATAGAGAGCATAATGCAGTGTTTGTGGAATAATGTATAAATTAAAACCACTCAAATTATTTGCTTTGATAGCTCTCATCAAGACACATTTAATAAATATGTGCAGGTTATTTATCAATTTAAAAAAACTACCGTAATTTTCAGACTATAAGGCACACCCCCATTATAAGGCGCACTGTCGATTTCAGAGGAAAAATTAAAGGATTTAAGGTGCGCCTTATAGTCTGAAGAATACGGTAGAGGTTTTTTAACACAATAAAGCGTGAACTACATACTTCTCTGCAGGATATGAAGAACCTTTAACTTTAAATAAAACATTTCCCACATTTACTGTAATCATAAAGACGTAAAAGCACATTCTGGTTCATCCCAAGTTTGATTTCAACACGTTTCTGTCTGAGAGCGCAGCGGGACGAAAGCGACGAGGGAAAGAGTCGACGTTTCTAAGCGACTGGTGACACAGCGATGACGTTTCTGTTCGCCTATCAACAGCTCTTAGGCTGAGCGACGCGCTGATTTTAAACACTCATACACACTCTAAACACAATGAAACACTGCTATCAACACAGCAAACACACGCGCAACACCCACAAACACAACGCTGCGGCGCACGCAGACACTCATCTCATGGACTTAACGAAAGATGAGCTTTTAGGAAAAGGACGAGCTGGTGGCGTTTCAAAAGGTGCTAAAATTTTATCTAAAAAAACAGAAAAATATATTGTTAGGAGTATAAATCAAGTTTGTCTTTACAATGACTGTATTTAAGTTTGTTGTAGTTATGAAAAGGCACTATTATTATTTTACTCTTGTATGAATATGAACTAATTAAAAGGCATTTTAACTTTGTACTTGAACTATGTAAGAAATGACCGGTGAATTAAAAAAAATACTGTTTCTTGTGATTCGGTGTGATCTTTTTCATCATTTTCTTTCTCTGTTGATGATGTCATCTCCCTGTTCAGTCTCAGCAAACGTTGACACTAAACCAACAGATTTCTACGTCACTATGTGATGATGGAGCTCCTCACCCTATCTAAGGCTGAGCTCGGCCACTCTTATGAAGGAAGCTCATTTTGACTGCTTGTATCCAGGATCATGCTCTTTCGGGCTTGATCCAAACCTCATGACCACAGGTAAGGAATGGAACGTGGACAGACCAGTAAATCAAGAGCTTTAACTTTCCACACAACTCTCTTCACCATGACCTACCGAAGCAACGCCCTCAGTACTGAGTACGAGGCCCCAATCTATCAATCTGTCTCCCAATCCATCCTTCCTACCATCACTCGTAAACACAACGCCCAGATACAGTAAACTTTCATTTCAAACTGCATCATTTGATTTAGTTCGTAAATGTTTTTTAACCTACACTCCTCTACAGATGAGTTCTAAAATGCAAGTTAGAAAATGAAAATTATTCTACAGCCCTACTAGAAGCTTTCTTTTGTATGTGTTTTTGTATTTGTTTAACGCATCTGATAAGAAAATATAACTAACTAAACACATTACATAGACCAAAAGGTGATTTTTTCCCCCCTGAGATTGACAGCGTTTATTTATGTTTTTAAAGTCACCCAACACAAAAACTAATGTGTTTTTGTCTTAGTAAACCATTCCTCATGTTAAATTTAGTCACAATCAAAATTAAATTGAATACAACACATTTAAAGTTTAACTATTAAGCAAGATTTTTGAGGTCATAGAAATTTGAACAACTTTTGGTGAAATTATGTGTCAAGAAATGAACAATAACAAGCATACGGTTTTATGTTTGACTTTCATTAATTTGTATGGTTTACAACATAATTCTGGAACTGTCTGAAACTAGTGTGTTTATTTTTAGCACTAGAATCAGTGAAAATTGGGTTTCAATCGAAATATTTCCACAAGCGTTTGAATGCAACACTTTTCCGACGGCTGCAGGGTCACGCCCCTTTCTTCTGAGCGACAGTCACCCCCGCCCATTTGCTGATCTGCACTCTGATTGGTCCGATTTTCCGTTACTCTGGTTCGAGCGTTTCTATTGGCTGCTGCTGGACCGTCAGCTAAGAAGCATCTGCGGCTCGCGCTGTGCCAGCTGTCCTCGCGCACTCGGCTGCTGCACGGTAACGGACAGAAGCTCCGGAGGAGGAGGGTGTTGGAATCCGTGAAGAAAAGGGTGAGAAAAAACAAAACTGAAAAAAAAAAAAAAAACCTGAAAATGTCACGATGTGGTTTTCATTCTAATTAGGTAACTGTTCCCAAAACATTAGGATTTTACCTGAGTCATATTTTTTTATATCGAATAATCGTCCATTAAACGTTAATGACGGCAGCGTTCGTGTAGCTAGCTAGCCGTTAAATTTCGCCTTTTTGTCGATTATTTTTTTATATTTGCTCACATCTTAATTTTATTCACAGGTATTGGAAAATACGGATGATTCTTTTAAATATAGGGGTCAAAATGAATGATTTTAACGTAAAAAATGGGGCTGTCGGTGTGCTGAAAAAGGCATCTTGTCCCTTACGGCGACGAAATATGGGAGAGGTGGTGCGTGTCTAAATGCGGATCGTGCGTTAAAGCACCGTGTACTGCAGGCTGCATGTACAGTAATTTGTTTGTCTGCTCTTGTGTTTTCGATGAAAACACAGAATGATGGTGATCTAGACATATGTAAATCATCCATCAGGCTGCTGCTGTCTGTGCAGTCCATGGAGATTTATGAGCAGCTGGGTATCAAACCTCAGGTTCCTGTGAATGTTTCACCTCCATTGTCTTTTGCTGAAAAATCTCTGAGATGTTGGATCTTCAAGGGTGTTCAGAAAGGATAAACCATTGTAGCTGTTGTACCGCATGGGGTGTGCTCAGTCAGGAATGTGATATTCCATCCATCCATCCATCCATTATGTTCTGCTTGCTGCAGCACAATGGATCAGTGGTTAGCACTGTTGCCTCACAGCAAGAAGGTCCTTCCTCCTGGGTTCAATCCCCGGTTGGACTTGAGGTCTTTCTGTGTGGAGTTTGCATGTTCTTCTCGTGCTTGCATGGGCAGCTTGAGCAGGGAGGCCCAGACATCTCTTTGCACAGCCACCTCTTCCAGCTCTTCTGGGAGGACCCCAAGGCGTTCCCAGGCCAACTGAGAGGTAGTCTCTCCATGTCTTCCCCGGGGTCGCCCATGCCCCAAGTACCTCCTTAGGGAGGCATCCATAGCATCCTTACCAGACGCTCGAACCACCTCAACTGGCTCCTCTCGATGTGGAGGAGCAGCAGTTCTACTCCAAGTCTCTCCTGGATAACTGAACTTCTCACCCTATCTCGTCCAGCTGTGAAGGAAACTCGTTTCAAACCGTCTGTATCCACAATCTCATTCTTTTGGTCACTGCCCAGAGCTCATGACCAGAGGTGAGGGTAGGAACATAGACCTACTTGTAAACAGATAACTTTGCCTTAAAGCTCAGCTCCCTCTTCACCACAACGGACCAGCACTAAGTCCACAATACTGCAGACACTGCACCAATCTGTCTGTCAATCTCGTGCTCCTTTCTTCCCTCACTCATGAACAAAACCCTGAGATACTTGAACTCCACTTGGAATGTGATGATGTCTGAATTATTTCTGCTATAAAATGTTAAATTACTCTACAACATCATGGCTGTAACTTTGTAATGGTTTGCACTGTTCCTTAGTTTTACTGGTGAAATGTTTAACTTTGTCCCAATACAAAATAGATTAGTGTGCTTCTGCTGCTCAGTAAGATAAATTTATTATTGATGATATACTTGATAGACAATCAGACTGAGCAATAGGAAAAAGTTTTTGCCCATTCATCTCTAGCGACTGACAATAAATAATAAATAATTTAATCCAGTCTTGACAAAAATATGTAACTTTAAGTATAAAGAAATGTTATTAGAGTAATGGCATTGGAATATTTGCTAAAATAATATAATATATGTACTTTGACAATAATGTCCCAAATAAAATAAAAAAGATGAAGTAATACGTGTCTGATTGAGTTTGTTAGGCTGTAGCAAAATAACTCATAACCACTGGACAAATTTTAATAAAGCTGTCACAAAGTAATCATTAGATGTACATCTACAACTTATTAACTTTTACAACTCAATTCAAGATGGCCGCCACAGCTACAAAAAATCCTGGCCCGCACAACGATTATAACTTTAAACCTTGAACTAAAATTTGTTGTGGCAGTAGCTGTGATTAATTCAAAATACCATATTGAACCAACTTTTTTTTTTTTTTTTTTTTTTACCTGACACCAACTGTTGGCGTCAGCTGCGTTTGTCCGTTGGCAAAATATCTCCTGAACCACTGGACAGATTTGAGTGAAATGTACAAAGTAATTGTTGGGTGTACATCTCAACTGAATTATCACTTTTAAGATGGCCACCACAGCTGATTAACCTCAGCCAACACAAAAATGACTCCATTTTTCTGATATGGAGCTAAAATCTGAGGAGGTCGTAGCTGAGCGTCATCGTTTGGCACACACTGATCTGCACTGCTCAAGCTCCTGCATCACGTTCTTTACTTTGACCAGAAGTGCTATAATTTCATCATCATCTTAGTTCATATCTTAGATCTTACTAATTTTTATTTATTTTTTTTTTTTTTTACATTTTATTGTTGGATGTAACTGGGACCCTGTGTGCATAATATCGTTCCACCACATGCACCACGCGTGGTGCAAATGACAATAAAGACTCTCTGACTGATAAAATGATTTTAGTCTAAAACTCAGACATTAAAGGCAGTGGGCAACATGCATTCATACATTGTGTGTGTGTGTGTGTGCGTGTGTGAGTCACTAACTTCATATTCCCCTATAATCCCCCATCAGACATGATTAGTTAAACATCACTCGGTGTGTGTTTGTGTGTGTGTGTGTGTGTGTGTGTGTGTGTGTGTGTGTGTGTGT
>JARVLU010000179.1:27147723-27157854 GCA_031762415.1 Simpsonichthys santanae
ACATAATTTCGTTTCATCACATGTACCACATGTGGTGCAAATGACAATAAAGATTCTCTGACTCTGACTCTGACTTAATCCTAAAACAAATGTATTTTTGATAAGCTCCAAGATTTGAAGTGTATATCTTGAAGGACATTTAAATTGCAGCAAATCTCTAGTGTTTGACTTTAATAAGGACTTCACATATTAGATCTATGTTAAAATTCAGTCATTTTTCACAGTGTACTAGTATCACAGTAGTTGACCTCACTCCTCTGCCTATCTCTGTAGTTGACCGGTTGGCCGATGTAATTTTACTGCAGGGTTCGAAGCATGTTTTGAAGCTTTTGTTTCATACTACCGTCACTAGTTGTTTGTCTCATTTGTCTCTATGTGGTCCTG
This sequence comes from Simpsonichthys santanae, assembly GCA_031762415.1. Taxonomy (NCBI): domain Eukaryota; kingdom Metazoa; phylum Chordata; class Actinopteri; order Cyprinodontiformes; family Rivulidae; genus Simpsonichthys; species Simpsonichthys santanae. The sequence continues at coordinate 27,148,108 of JARVLU010000179.1, forward strand.
TGATGGACTTGTGACCTGTCCAGGGTGTACCCCACCACTCTAATTTTAAAAAGGAAATGAATCAATGTGAAAAGAGTGTTCCGGCATGGATGAGACCTTTTGTTTAATTCAACTAATGTAATTGTTGCTTTATCTGTGATTTGCTTTGGTGTTCTTTAAATCCATCTAACAAATAAATAAATGAAATCTACAACAAATACCTTAACATACAAACCACATGATGGAGTCAACTTTTTTGTATAAAGCTTGCTATTAGACTGTTTCTACCTTAACAAGAAATGTTCAATGTGTACATTTGCTTGTTTATCTTGTGACAGCAGGTTTTTGAATGAAAACCTGCAGTACTTTTTGATTCACAAATTTTTAGTGTGATTTTAATGCCACTATCTAAATACCATTTAGCTGCAATATACATTTAGAAGAGATGGTCAGTATCATCCAGTTAAAAAAAAAATAGATTAAAACACTTTACTGCTTTTATCTCTTAGGCGAACAAAAGATTAAAATATTCCATCATGTTTTTGCTTCACGACATGGCTTTGCACACACACGCACACACACACACACACACACACACACACACACAGTTTACAGTGACCACATTCATACAGCCTAATGCACTTTACCAAAAATGAATCAAAGCTCTGACTATGTATCTGTGTGTTGCTCCTGAGAAGCCTCTGATTTCTCCTTTGAACAGGTTCGTAATGAGATGGAGGCCCTGGTGAGGGAGCATGGAGTGAACTCCTTCCAGATGTTCATGGCCTACAAAGACCAGATGATGCTTCGGGATTCAGAGCTCTATCAGACGCTGCAGACCTGTAAGGACATCGGCGCCATTGCACGCGTCCACGCCGAAAACGGAGAGCTGGTGGCAGAGGTGCTCAGCAAACTCTCATACATGACTATCCATTCATTAGAAGAAAAAAAAAAAACATTAGAACAAGAAAAACTGCTGCAAAGCTTCCATAAACTAAACCTCTGTTCAAAGATTGAAACAGTATTTTGCTCTGCTCCATGTGTAAACCAAAGGAAGCTTTTACCAGACTGACTGTGTGTGTGTGTTTTAGGGTGCCAAAGAGGCTCTGGAGCTGGGCATCAATGGGCCAGAGGGAATAGAGATCAGCCGACCAGAGGAGGTTATTTATTTACAGCAACTATAAGTCATGTAGATGTTGCTTTGTTAAAAACTACACTGAACAGAAAATATATTTTGAAAAAAATATTTAAAAATGTTTTTATACACACAATACACATTAACTGAACACAGTTCTGTAAAAACTTGATTATGTTAAGTAAACTGGAAGTATTTTAAACATAATGAGCATTTTTTTACCAAATGATTTTCAGCAATGTAAGGATAAATTCTCATGGCATCACCACAACAAGCTTGTTTCAGTTTTGTTGCATGAAAATCTGTGATAACAGTTCAAAAGTCAAACATTTAACTTTCTGTCCCCTCTGTTTTGTCGAACGCAGCTCGAGTCTGAAGCTACTCACAGGGCTATCACAATCGCCAACCGGGTAAAGAAAAATCTGTCTGTGCTGTTATTGATTATTACCTAAAGTGCCAAATGGGTTACTGAATATTTGTATTTGATTTCAGGCCCGCTGTCCCATCTACCTAGTGAATATATCCAGTACGTCTGCTGGAGACATGATTGCTGCAGCTAAGATGCAGGGTGGGTGACCCGTCCAGTAAAATAAAAATGTAAAAAAAGTAACTATGACCACAAACAAAAATGAGAAGTTTTCTTTTTATATCTGTCTAGGTAAGGTGGTCCACGCAGAGACGACAGTGGCTCACGCTGTGCTGAATGGGATGCAGTACTACCACCAGGACTGGGCTCATGCTGCCGCTCACGTCATCGTCCCACCTCTACGCCTGGACCCAAACACCCCCAGCTACCTCATGGGCCTGCTGGGAAAGTATGCACACATACATCAGTGGTCTGCTGTACTGTTTTTATTTAAGTTGACCCACGTTCAAATTTAATTCAATTCAGTTTATTTATAAAGTGCCAAGTAACAACAGAAGTCATGTCAGGGCACTGAACAGAAACACTTACATACATTAAAAAAAAGCCAATTAGTCAAAGTTATCTGTCTAAGAAAGCCATCACTTTGTCATAGTCTTCCATCCTGAGCAAACACAAAGGCAACAGTGGAAAGGAAAAACTCCCTTCAACAAGAAGAAACCTCCAGCAGAACTTGGCTCAGGATGAGCAGCCATCTCTTTGACTGGCTGGGGTTTGAGAGGACAGGAAGAGAAACAGACAAACAGAATGACAGGTCCAGGTTTACTTTCTATTGGAAGAAAGAAAACAATATATTAAAGATGGAAATAATTACAAACTCTAACAGGTGGAGTAGAGCAAGTAAAGAAGCAGCAGAGAGAGGAAATGTGGTCAGTTTGTCCTCCAGCAGTCTAAGCCTAGAGCAGCATAACTAAGGGACACCTCAGGAAACCCAAGCCGACCCTAACCATAGGATTTATCAAAAAGCAAAAAATTAAGCCTAATCTTAATAGTAGACAATGTGTCAGTCTCATGGACAGAAACTGGAAGTTGGTTCCACAAGAGAGGAGCCTGAGAACTGAAAGATCTGCCTCCCATTCTATTTTTTTTTTTAATCTAAGAACCACAAAACCTGCAGTCTGAAAGCAAAGTGCTCTGTTAGGAAAGTATGGAACAATACGATGGTGTCTGTAAAATAAGATGGAGCTAGGTTGTTGAGAGCTTTGGAGGTTAGAAATAAGATTTTGAATTCTGAATTTGACTAAGAGCCGATCTCTTACTAACTCTGTTTAAGACTCTGGCAGCAGCATTTTGTATTAACTGAAGACGTTTTAAAGAAGTATTTGAACATCCAGATAACAAACCATTGAAATAGTCCAGTCTAGACGTGACAAATACATGAAGCAGTTTTTTCTGTATCATTTTTAGATAAGATGTTTCTAATTTTAGTGATATTATGTAGGTGAAAGAAGGAGGTTCTGGTAACATTTTTAATGTGGGGGATAAAAGACTGATCAAAAATAAAACCAAGATTTTTAACATTAGAACTGGACGCAGATTAATGTCATCTAAGGAGGGTGAAAGACTGAAACATTTATTCCTATGATGCTCAGGTCCAAAAACTAAAACCTCAGTCTTGTATGTATTAAAAAGCAGAAAATTAAAGCTCACCCAGGTTTTTATGTTTCAAGACATGCTTGTAATCAATAACTGATTGGAATCATTGGGTTTCATTGACAAATATAACTGAGTAATATTGCATGCTGTTTAAAAACTACGTAATGGAAGCATATACTGTATAAGGTAAATAGTATTGGTCCAAGCAGTGAACCTTGACTGAAACCCCTCAAACAGATTATCTCTTTGCAGATGTTCACATTACTGATTTGCAACTATTTTCTCTAGAATTTTTTAGATGAAAGTTAGATTAGATAAAGATCTATAATTGGCCAGAATTTCTGAATCATGATCTTTTTTTTAAGTAAAGTCTTAATTACAGCAACCTTAAAGCTCTGTGTTACGTGACCATTCATTAAAAACAAATTAAGCAGATGCAAAATATGGACATTAATTAGAGGAAGTACCTCTTTAATTAGCAAATGTGGGATGAGATCTAACAGACGTCTGGTTTGGATGAAGCTGTTATTTTTGACAATTCAGAGAGCACAACAGGACGAAAACGATCCAAACATGAATCAGGTTCTACTGGCATTTTTAAAGTTGTCTCATCTGACAGGGAATCAGAGGCGATAGTAGGAAGGACGGTGTGAATTTTCTCTCTAATTGAAATCATTTTATTTATAAAGAATCTCATGAAGTCATCACTGCTTATTGTTGTTGGGATACATAATCAACAGAGATTGGACTTTTCATTAGTCTAGTTACGGTACTGAACATAAATCTGCTGTTATTTTTAATTCTCATCTATTAAAGATGAATAATATTCAGTTCCAGTTTCACAGAGAACTTTCTTATATGTTCGCAGACTATCTCTCCAAGTTATATATAATTATTCAACATTAGTGGAGCACCATATTTTTTCCAGCTTTCTAGATGATGACTGTTTTAAAGTACCTAACTCAGAAATGATTCAAGGAGCCAGCAGTATTTAAGCAGGTGTTGTGAGTAAATCACACGTGAATAGTGTTAATATTTGTAGAATTGTATTGTTTTGCTTTGAAACAGATTTGTTTTGTTTGCAGTGACACGCTGAGCGTTGTGGCTTCAGAGCACCGTCCGTTTCTCACCAAGCAGAGAGCTTTGGGCAAAGAAGATTTCACTAAAATCCCTCATGGAGTGGCTGGAGTCCAGGACAGGATGAGTGTCATCTGGGAGAGGGGAGTGGTACGTCCACAAACACAAAACTGACTGCACATGTGTTTACATTTTATAGCTTGAGTTGCAGAGGTGCCTCTATCCTGACACTATTGCTGAGTCACAAGAAATGCGTGTTCTTAAAGCGAGCAGTCAAACCGACCTTCTCGCAATTTCAAAACGTCAAAGTTGTCTTTATTCTCTACACTTGCATTTTATGACGGCAGGTTACAGGGAAGATGGATGAGAATCGTTTTGTGGCCGTGACCAGCTCCAACGCCGCAAAGATCTACAATTTATATCCACGTAAAGGGCGTATTATTCCCGGAGCGGACGGTGATGTCGTGGTGTGGGACCCAGATGCAACAAGGTATTGGCTTTTATTTAATCATATAGATCTTAATTAAATGGTTTAGTGCAACATTCACTCGTGTTGCTTTCTTGGTGTGCAGGACGATCTCTGTGAGCACTCAGGTGCAGGGAGGAGACTTCAACCTGTACGAAGGGATGCGCTGTCACGGCGTTCCCCTGGTCACCATCAGCCGAGGACGTTTGGTGTGTGAGAACGACGTGTTCATGTGCGCCGAAGGATCCGGGAAGTTCTACCCACAGCGCATTTTTCCCGATTACCTTTATAAGAAGATGGTGCAGCGAGAGAAGGTGGGTTCTCTCTCACTGAGAGGGGCGGCAGGCGCTGCTGTCCCCTGCTGGGTCAGCTGGCAGCGAACTGTGGAGGATTTAAGATTTACATCCACTGTCTATATAAACGTATGCTGACGAGTTTGTTCTGTTGCTGAAGTCTGCAGAACCCTCTGCTCTGCTTCTGCTTCGGTTTATAAACAGTTAATACTCAGTTTATCTTTTATTTTGTGTTCTCTCTTTTAAAGCTTGTTTCTTTTTGTTTGTTTTCAGTTTTTGTATTAATATCACATTCAGTGATTTGGAAATGATTAAGCGTCCTTATAAATGGGAAAATAAATGCTGTCATTTTGAAAGCATAATATGAATTCTGGCTTGAAATACCTGTAATGCAGATTTTGAATATTTAATCTAAGTATTGTGTTATTATTAATATTCTACTTAACTACAACTTAAGGGCAGCCCTTAACTTTGACATATGAAAGTGTTCTTGTCTTTTCAGAATGTTATTGGCAGGAATGTTTTTATTGCGTGTACATAAATTAATAACTTACAGGCTGGAACTGCAGGGACTGTTTTACTCACAAGCTTCAGAGATGAATTACTAAACTGCAAAACATATTTAGCAGCAACAAAACTGAACAATGTTGGCAAGACGTCACAAAAGTATCATTGTGATGCTCATTGAAATATTATTGGCTAAAAATTTATTGGGTTCTTTGACTTTTCTCCCTTTATAATAAGTATAAGTACGATGTGTTGTCATCATTGTATGTTTTCATACAATGATGAAATTAGTTCTCTGCATCTGGATCGAACCTGGAGCTTTCAGGTCCCGGGTCGGCTGCCCTGCCTCTACCCCATCTGGGCCCCCACGTTATTCTAGTAGATGTACTTTTACTACAAACTTGTTTTAGTTATTGGTTGTAAAACTGTTAGAAAACTGTTTAGTGAATGGAGCTGATGAGGGTAATTGTTTTTTGTTGTGTGTCTTTCTTGTTCTTGTTTCAGAATCAGGCCTACAAAGGCGTAGAAAGGGATCCTTACTCTGGTGACGTGGCCAAAGTTGCCAACGCGATGAAGAAGGAGCTCGGTTTGAGCCCCATAGATGGAGACTCGTCCAACAAATCCAGCAGCCGAGTTCACCAGGGAGTCCGAGACCTGCACGAATCCTCCTTCACACTTTCAGGTGACTCAGACAAACTTAATGCTCCCTACTTTGGTAATGGTAAGTTGTAACTTTATGAGCTTTATTTTTTATATATTTTTCCTTGAAGGGGCTCAAGTTGACGACCACATCCCGAAGAGGTCCTCTGCTCGGATCCTGGCTCCTCCCGGTGGCCGCTCCAGTGGGATTTGGTAATCCATGGTGCCGGAGCTCCACCTGTCCAAGCCTCTGTGTTTTAGTATATTTCAAAACAACCAGGAAAACTGCACTGATTTTCCACCACAAAAATAAATTCAAGCATGAGTCGGATCCGTTTTGGTTTAAAAAAAAAAAAAAAGTTTTTAAATCTACTTTGTGGTTTAATTGATTTAACTTGATCAGTTATATAAAAGTGAAGGACTGTTTACAATTTTAAAACATTTTACCAAATTCAAGCTAATCTTACTAATAACTGCTCGTTATGAACCTTAATGCATAACTGGGCAGAAAAACCAAACTAACCTGTGAAAGATCAAAACCAGTACAGTTTTTTGATGGTTTGAACTGATGTTGACTGAAGTATTTAAAATTAAGTGGAATCTGTGAAATATCTTTCAGACATATCACACACACACACGTATAGTGCACCGTAGAGACCATAGCTTTAGTTTTGTGTGAAGATGTGCGTGGATTCTGTTTGTGATCAAACCCCCCGCTCCGCTCGGCTCCCCGCTGAAACGCTGAGCGGGCTCTTTGCTTCCAGAGGACCAGTCGATGTGTGGTGATGACATCCAACCGCTTCAGCACCGTGTCACCTTTTAAAAGTCTGAACTCTCACTGCCTCTAACTGAACGCACATCCTGCGACCGCCCTGCCTCACCTGAAGTGTCGTTGGGTCTGTAGCGTTTTAAATCCTGTGGTCTTTTCTAGGATTGTATAATAGTCCCAGTTATGATTCCACAAGAGCTAAATCTAGTTCTGTAGACCTGGCAGTGTATGAACGTAATACAAATTGTTTTGTTTTTTTTTAAGTTAGAGTTCATTGTAAGTTTAAAAGAGGGGACATTTTCTGTCAGATTTTTGTGCTAACCTAGATTAGAACAATAAGGGTTATTGTAATTTACAAGAATGGAGGTTCTCATTCCAGAGGGATTACATAGAGGCGTCTGAGTAAAAACAATAAACACAAGGAAGTTGTTTCAAAGCCTCCTCTAATCAGACATGACTAATTCTTCTGAAGGCTGTACACACACCTCCAACGCAGAAAGTTGGTGAAATATTTTCTGTATTTTTGTGGGTTTTGTTGAACGTAAGGTCAGTTTCGTTTAAAACACTAAATTAAAAAACAAAACAGGGCTGTAGTTTCTACCAGATGTGACGGGTTTATCTTCCATCAGTTGTCTGGAGTCAAACATTGATGCAAGGAACACGTTTGACGACTTTCTTGTCAGTGCAGCGTAGCTTCATGACACAAACATGAGTCATGTCCTGTTACAGCTGCACAACATAGTTAATGGTAATTTATCATGTAGGATTTTTTTACTTTATAAAAATATAAATTACCTAATTTTGGTAAAAGTGTTTCTTCTGATGAAGTCAAGAACACATACAGGTGCTGTCACAACTGGGTTCTCTTTGCAAAACGTTTCACATCAAAGCAGCTTCCAGATTTGAATTAAAATCAATTATCTAATGTTAACGTAGCTGCTTCTGTGCGTCCTTCTGCTGGGAACTCGCCTCTTTATCATCAACTTTTACTTATTGTTCGATAAATAATTCTGGGCAGAAATGAGCGTTAGCTCCTCAGAAAAGACTTAACAAACGAGGCCTCTGATTTTCTAAGGGAACAATGAAACTGAAAGAAATAAAAATATGTTTCTGCACAGATTGCCACTGTAAGAAGAAGAAGCAGGATTGTTGTTAGAGCAGCGTTTCTCAACGGAGCAGGAAGATTGAGCTGCACAGGCTGAAAAAAAAAAAAACATAAACCTCTTGACGTCTCATTCCTGCTGATCAGTATTAAACTTATTCATGGTCATGATCGTCTTCATGTCTGAGTGCTATATTTATTTGGAAATGTTTTAGTTGTTGTTGGAATAAATGTGCCTGTGCCACATTGCATGGAGAGCACCATAAAGTCTCCACTGAAACCCACAGAATCAGAAAAACTGGTGCTTTTTTTCTAGAATCACATTATGCAGTGAGTGTTATTTTATTATCGGACTGTTTGTTCTGTTGAAGCCACTGTGACGGTTGTGTGTGTTTGTAGATTATTGTGGTGTTGGAAAACTTGTTGAACTCTTAAATGGCTGCTTGTTTCTTACCACAACAATAACAGCAATTTAATAAAGACAAAAAAAAGTGCAACGATTATTGATTGTATTTATTGGTCACCAGATAAACATGAAGTTACAGACCTTACAAGATGGCTGAGATTTGAATCAATTGGTGATTGTAACAGGAACATAAATGAGATTTCTGTCAGACAGTTTTATATCTGAGATATTCTGTTGTTACAGTAAAAAATATGCGTAGAAAATGATGAATTTGTTTCCACTTATAATATAAACATAATGTTTGTAAAAAGTATATAATGGATCCATTTCAGACCAACAGAGTTGAAATAATAAATTTAGCACTTCAGACTTTACTTTGACATTTTTATATGATCCTCCATTTTTTGTCAGCCGAGTTAACTGTTGAAACTCGATGATTTAAATATTTTATTAGATAGACCTACATATTATCTTGATGTTTTTTTTAACTACAGTATTTGAAAACAAATTATCTGTAAGTTCAAGCTTAGAAAGTAGTACTGTATACTGTATAATTTATTTAAATTAAGTCTCAGAGTGGTAAAATCCACATCTAGTCTTTGGAAAATGATTGCATGCTGGATCTGACTTTTTTTTTTTTTTTTTATTCTGGCTGAACAATATATTTAAACCTGAATGAAACAGTACAACAGCAATTACAGTGGCGTATTTTGAGTACATTTAAGTTTCCAACAAGGTTCAGTTAGGTCATCTGAACGGTTTCATTTTTTTTTTTTATGTTGAGACGTTTCATCCTTAATCCAAAGGACTTCATCAGTCCGAGGAGCCACAAACTCAGTCCCACAAGCCGCACACTCCCATTGGACCAACCAGTTTGCTGGTGATAAGATGGTTTCTGGGGCCCTCCCTCTCCCCTGTCGACTCCTCTCAGACAGCCAAAATGGTTCAAAACATCAAAGTTCATGCTCAATACAGGTAAAAAATCCAACAAAGTCCAGTCAGGTCATCGAGAGAACAAAAAAAGAAACCATCCAGATATGGGGGAGTGGTGGCGCAGTGGTTAGAGATGGTGGGCTTGTGATCAGAAGATCGCCAGTTCAAACCCCAGTACCGATAACATCAAAGAATGTGGGTGGAAAAAGGTGAAACAACCACACCTGCTTCCACCCTCATTCACTCCACTCTGGGCCCCTGAGCAAGGCCCTTAACCCCCACTGTCTGCTCCCTAACAGGTCTCTCTTGAAAATGAGTTCGCGTGGCTCAATGAGACTAACCTGGTTTAAAAAAAAAAAAAAATTCTGTACTTCTCTTTTATGATTGTCTATTGTTGATTGTTCAAGGAAAAAACTTTTGC
>JARVLU010000179.1:27157954-27174194 GCA_031762415.1 Simpsonichthys santanae
GTAGCCAGGTCTCTCTTGTAAATGAGTCCTTGAGGCTCAATGAGATTAACCTGCCTAAATAAAGGTTGAATGAAAAATGAAAAAAAAATCACCTGACTGAACCTTGCTGGATATCTTTTTTTTTTTTTTTAACCTGGATTATTGAGCATGAACTTTGATACACTTGAGTTTGTTTCGATATTTGAGCGGCTCTCCCAGCAGCTCAGACTCTGCTCCAACATGGCGGCCACAGGACGCCAGTTTCACTGGAGCTGCTGCAGAAAGCTGACAATGTTGTGCGCATGCGCAGTGTCCGCTTCTTATGAGGGAGCAGTCGGGTAGCAACGGAAAGCTCCTGGACAGAAACAACAGGACGGCGGCGGTAAAAGGAGTTGCGTCCGACCGAGTGAGTAAAATTAACCCAAGTTTAGTTCGGAATGTCCCTCTCTGGGCCACGGGTTGAGGTTTTTAACCGTAGATGGGGTTCATCATGTCTCAGATAAATACTCACCCGGTCCCGCAGGAGACGGGCTTTCTTCTGTGGAAGCGTGCGTGTCTATTATCAGAAAGGCCTCCAGAGGGGGGTAAGGTTAGCCCTTTGAAAAAGTCTCGTCTTCAGCCGCTCGTGTGTCTGGATGTGTATCTGGAGTTGGCCGACACAGCCGTGCTCAAACTAAACTGCTCGTAAGGCATTTAATTCTCCCGCAGCGGTCAAAGGTTAGCGGCGTTAGCAGCGCGGTTAGCCGGGAGCTAGCCGCTGCCGCCGTCCGTCTCACCGTTCAACGGCTGAAACGTCATCCGTTAAAGAGCCCCCAAACCACGGCGAAGAAGTTCAGCCCGCGCCGTTAAACCGTCCAGCTGGCGCGGGTGGAGGCCTTTATTTCCCTATAATCAAGTAATAAAACCTGTTTGTATTCGCTGACACCAACAAAATAATCTTAGCGGGTGTTAGGTTTATTATTATCAAGAAAAAAGTTGAAAAACATCATTTTACTTTTTCTGGACAATAAATATTATATTTGATGTATAATGAACAGAATGAAATTTGAGGCTGTTTTTGGTAAAAAAAAAAAATCCTGAGCAGGATTATTTTTTGAGCTTCTCTAATCCCTCCTAACATCTGTATTTCCCCCTTTTTACGTGATAATATTTAAATCAGGGTGTAAGACTCAATCATATCGTGTGTGTGGGTGGGGGGGTTTAAAACTTAAATTTCAATCAAGATTTTTTGAAAAATGTATGTAATATGTCAAAATATTATAGAAATACAAATGATCGTATATCCTTGTGACATATTACATAGTATTTAATCAAACATGTGATAATAAACAAATAAAAATAGACCTAACTTAAAAAGACAGTTTATTAATGTCCATTCCTTAAGCTTTACTTTCTATTATGAGCTTTTAAGTGAATTTATTCTCATTAATATAGTTAACACAGTCCATTAAAACAGCTAAAAAGCATAAATAAAAATGTAAACATACAAATACTAATATTTATGAGAAGAGACTACAGACTTGCTGTTTCTGTCTTGCACTTGGTACCTGACATTTTATCTTAGTTTACAGACAAAAAGTTGATTAGTCCTGTTTCGTGTTCTCTGTTGCACTATCCTTGTCAAAATTGAAGACTACTTTACTGAGAAATTAAAACCTTATTATGTTTGCTTCAAAGTAACCATCATGAGAAGACTCGAGCTGTCGTGAACTGGAGGGCCTGATAAAAATTCAACACGAGCCACATTTGGCCCTCAGGCCTTGATTTGACGTGTGTTTTAAATAAACAGGAGGAAACACACGCAAACACGAGGAGAACATGCAAACTCCGCACAGAAAGACCCCAGGTCCAACCTGGGGATTGAACCCAGGGTTCTTGATGTGAGGCATCATTGTTAACCACTAATCCACTGTGCTGCTCAGTAGGTTTGGGTACGATGATTTATGGTTACTTGATTATTACATTGAAACTTATAAAGCAAATGCAGACTTCTTTATTTATGTTTTTATTCTGTATTCAAACATTTGACTAAAAGTGTGTGTTATCCTCTGGGTTATTTGAGAAAAAATAAAGATAACATATACAAAACAAATACTGAAAAAATATAAACGTAAAAAGATATATAATAAAGGTAAAATAAATAATATAAAAGTTAAAAAATATATAAAGTTTAAAAAAAACAGTTAAATTCATAAAAATACATATACAGTATAGATATATAAAACAGGTGATTGCTCCACAATGTCCATTTTTGTGGAAGCCTTTGGATTGTATGTTTGTTGTGGGACATGTGATCGTCCCAGAAAGTCCATTAGTGTGGACACCTTTAGAGTTTGTTTGTTGTGGGACAGGTGTAATTTCCAGATTGTCTGTTTGCATTGACGATGTTACGCTGGACATTAGTTTTGGGAAAGGTGTGTCCCCAGACGTCTCTCTGAGTAGACGAGGTTATGCTGGAAGATTTTTCTTCAAAAGGTGTTTCCAAAACCTTCATCTGAGTCGACGAGGTTTCCGTTGGTTTTGATTCTGGGACAGGGACTTTGTTTGTGTAGAAACAGAGGAGGTTGGACGGGTTGGGACTAAAGTGAAAGTTCTTCTGTTTTCTGCTTCAGTACGTCGGTCGTGTCTTTATGCACCCTGAGCTGGTTTTCCAGTTGCAGATGTGGATTTAGACCTAAGATCTTCTTTGCAATTTTTCAGTTGTTCCAACCAAGCTTGTAGTTTTTTCTCTGCTGAACGCCGTTTTGTTTTGTTCTCCAGAGAAAGGAAGTAATTATTTCTGGCTAAATGTCCACCTGGTGTTTGAAGTAGCTCAACGCTTCAAGGAGGATGTGGTGGTGACCAAACCAGACTGATGGGATTTCTCTGAGAATGCTAAACGAGTTAATATCACAGGTGAATAGTAGCTACAATAGCTACGTTGTCTGTCTCCTGACTTGATTGTCATGGAGGAAGAGAGACAATTGTGTGGTTTCCAGGTTGCGAGAGTTGTGGGTGAAGGACATTTCAGTAGGCAGGCAGTTGACAGGGTGGGGGCCCTTGGATAATGGTAGGGAAAACAATTAAAAAATGCTGTGTGGCTAGTCCCAACTTTCTGTAATTTGCCACAGTGGTGAACAATCTACTCTATTTTGGTTGCATTTTTCATGTAAACACAATGCTAATTAACTTAGCCTTATTATAACATTTTCAGCATTAAATTAAGATCAGTGCTAATTTTTAATCAGCATTTGGTGATTAATAAGGTTTGTTGACTTGTTTTTCTCTGTTTATTGAATATAAATAAATCTGTTCATGCCTGTGTGATTGTGAGAAATAAGCCAAAGTAGTTTGTTTTGTTTTTTTGTCCCCCGACCCAAGGCAAAGAGGGGACATTGGAAATACCCAGGTCAAAATCCAATATGGCCCCCGCCAAATATACTGTATCTGTAAACATTGTAAGCATGATAACTTGAAAAATAATTGAGGTACCAACATCCATTTTAGTGTGTGGCTACATATACATGTCAGAAATTATTTTTGAAAATAGAGTTACCACATCAAAATCCAAGATGGCTGCCACCATAAGTGCCCATCCATTTTGTAAACTGGATGACGTGAAGTATAAGTGAGGTACCAACTTCCATTTTTGTGTAGCTACATCCAAGTGTAAGAAAGGTCCCTATCGAAAATTGGGTTGCCACGTCAAAATCTAAGATGGCCACCTACATATATATTTATGTAAACCACCCCTATCGGTTGAGGAAAATATGCTTTGTAGTTTTTATTCTGCTTAAAATGAAAGTTTCTTTAAATGAATGGGGTGGCAGAAGATTAATCTATGGTGGTCGATGCCACCATTGGCCACCGCCTGGCCCTGCTATTGTGCCTGGTGGTGGATAAAATGACTCCTTCCACGCGACAGGATCCGTCACTCTGCCTCCTTGGACAAGACTAAAAAAATAAATAAATTTCCACACAATGTAACTTCTGCCCATTGAATCTCTTGCACCAAAAACATGTAGGCTTACTTGCATTCCCTGTTTCAACTCCAGTCCAGAAATACACTCATCTCAAAAACTACTCACATTCACATCTCTCAGTGACGGGATCGGCTTCTTTACAAACTTGATGAATTGCAGATAATCAACTTTAATCACTAATTGTTTTCTAATTGCATCTCAGCCCTTTGACAAGCAAATTGTGAGGTTCTTACAGACCCCCCCCCCGCGCCCCCCTCCAACACCCCCCCCCCCCCACCTCCACTTTGAGACAGGTTATAGACTCCAGCAATGACCCTGAATATTTCTAAAGAAAATCTGTTGCAACAAGTTTCTGAAGAAGATTAAAATTCCCACAACTTTAATTTCTTTAACACCTGACTCATATAACAACATGGAGATGAGCAAAACGAGACACCAAAAATTCTTCAAGTTTTGTATCTTAGCAAAAGACAAATGCAAACAGTTGCAAAGTAAATCGTTTTGCTGTTGGAGCATCATCATCATCATACAGAGATTTACAACTTGGTCATGTGACCAAACTCCTGGTCCCCGACAGAGAGCGAGTGTCAGCCTGTTTGAATGTCTCTGTGAGACTCATGTTTCTGCTGCTTTAGTTCTGAAAATAAAATTAAACTTAAAGACAAATATTTGTATGTTCCATATGACAGTAAAGACCTGTGTCTATTTAACTTTAAACAGACATCTTTAGTTTTATTGCATGTTTAATGTACGTCTTTGTGGTTTATTGTACACGTTTTTACCCAGGAATAAATTCTCAAACGTGGTATTTAGGGATGTTTTTATTTGGGGGTGATGATTTGTAGGTGTAGGGAAAAAAATTCAGTCGAGTTTTATCCCTGTGGTACTGACACTGTGCTTTGTCTTACCTCATCACCAAATATCAAACTCTGTGGCTGCAGCCAAATTAAAGTATTTTCACATTACCTCAGTGAAGTCCTGCAGTAAGGAAGTGATTGTTCAGCTCAACATCCTGCGTGGTGTTTATGTTGGAGCGCGCCACTTCACAGGAAATGCTTCATTGCAGCTGGACTTTGTCTCATCTCAGTATTTCTGCCCAGTGCTTCCACTCTGTGCTGGTGTTATATTCCTGTTCAGCCAAACCGCCGTGTGATCTGAGCTGAGCGGTGACAGCGCAGCAGCTCGAGCGCCACAAACAGACGGTCTGAAGGTATTAGAGAGGCAGGGATTAGGGCCCATGAGTATCTGGGTATGCTGGTTCTTTATGAGCTAAGTAAAAACAAGCCATCACTTAGGATTTTCCAGGAGAATGCTGCTTTGTATTTTATAGAACCTCTCATGCACTGGTTAGACCAAAGTGGAGTACAGGCAGTCCCCGAGTTACAAACGGGTTCCGGACCTAAGGACCGTTCGCAACTCGATTCTGCCGTAAGTCGGGAGCCGAACGCACATGGCGCCGTAAATCCGGATTTTTGGCCGTAACTCGAAACTGAAACCACATGGCGAACGGTAACGGCATTTTAAACACGTTTTTTCATGTTTTTTACAATGTAAAACAACTTAGAATGCCGTTTTAATGTGTTTCTAAGCAGTTAGCTAACAAAATACCCTAAAAAAAAAAACGGAAAAAAAAAAAACATAAAATGCTGCATAAAAAAGACAACGTAAGGTGTGATAACGTCACTGGGGGCGGCGCCGTAAGTCCGAGTTGCCGTAAGTCGATGGCGCCGTAAGTCGGTGACCACCTGTAATGATGGCGCGCCCCCATGAAAAAAAAAAAAAAACGACCAGCCGCCACTGTTCAAGTTCCTGTTTATGAATCTGCTGGACCCCAGGATTCAGGCTCCATCTCTCGCATGAGAAGATCCATGGTCATGGGTCACCTGTTGACCCACACAGGAACACACTATTTGTCTCACTCTGGGAGTGCTGGAATAGTTGAGCCCAAAGTTGATATTTCCAACAGATGGCTCAGAATCAGAACCTGATACCGCGCGTCCTAAAGCAGACCCAGCAGGTCGGCATGGGCTCGGTTCCTGACTGATGACATCAAAAAGTCACTTTGTTCATCCTTCTATCCCCTATAATAATAATAATGTATTGTAACATGCATAATGGTGTCAGTAGTTTGCTGGATGGTCTATACTTGATAATATCCAGATTCATTTGACATTTAAATTGCCCCCAGTAGAAGTTTTTGTTGAAATTATTTTCCTAAATAAATCATAGTTTGACACCATCTCCATTTGAATGAAGATGACTAAAAGTGTCAAAGAGAAAACGTTTCTTCATCATGAAATAAGAGTTGAAATAGCTCTAAAAATTTCCACAAACTTGTGTTTTCTGTCTCCAGGTCTGTCTTTGAGGTGGGAAAGCACAGCCTGGTTCTCAACAGTACACACAAACACCCCCCAGCACAGGTGAGTAACGTCACGTGTGTGTTTAAGAGTTAAACTGGATGATTTCTCTAAACATAGTATTAAACAAAACTGGCCGTTTTAAATCCAAGAAAATGTTTATCAAACAAAATATTCAGTATATTGTTGCTAAATAAGAGCTTCTCTGAATGGATGAGGTTCATGATTCATCTGGTGAAATTTCTGTCTTCGCGTGTGAAGCAGGAGGATGGCGGTGAATGTTTACTCTACTTCTATGACCGCTGACAACCTGAGTCGTCATGACATGCTGGCGTGGGTCAACGATTCTCTGCAGCTCACCTACACAAAGATCGAGCAGCTCTGTTCAGGTAAACGCACTTATTTTATGTTGCACACTACGTTTATATCAGGCTGCCATGAATACGTTGCTCGTCTTTGTCGTAGGAGGTGCTTACTGCCAGTTCATGGATATGCTGTTCCCAGGGTGCATACTGTTGAAAAAAGTCAAATTTAATGCCAAACTGGAGCATGAATACATCCACAATTTCAAGGTTTTACAGGCTGCGTTCAAGAGGATGAACGTGGACAAGGTGAGGACTCTGCTTCACGAAATCTTCAAACTTTTTGTTGCAAAACTTAACATTTCTTTTTTTTTTTTTTCCGTCTTCTTTTAAGATCATACCCGTGGAGAGATTGGTGAAGGGGAAGTTCCAAGACAATTTTGAGTTCCTGCAGTGGTTTAAGAGGTTTTTTGATGCCAACTATGATGGGAAGGAATACGACCCTCTACTGATGAGGCAGGGCCAGGAAGGGACACCACCTCCACCTAATCCAGGTAAAAAACACACAAGTGTGTGTGTGAGAGAGACGACGTCTGTGAATACATCAGCGCTTCATTTAATCACTTTCACCTCCACATAATCACCCCCCCACACCTCTAACCCAGGTGAACTCATTCATCCTAAACCTAAAAGTAAAAGACCGTGTCGCTCAGGTAACATCTCCATTTAACGTGTGTGTGTGTGTGCGTGTGTCTCTGTGTGTGTTTTCCATGCTTGCAGAGCTTTTACTTCATTGTTTGACTCATTGATTGATTTACTAACTAGTCTGTTCTGGTTGATTTCCAACAGACTCCATATAAAAATGCAAACTAATAAATGTTTTAACAGCTTGTTCTTCTGGAAACCCTTCACCCAGTTAGCCTGCTACACTTAATAAATTGTCCTTTTTAATACGCAAGTGCTATATTATAAGTTCACGTTATTTACCGTATTTTTCACCCTATAAGTCACGTCTTTTTGCGTAATTTGCATGCCATACAACTTATACGCCTAAGCGACATATTTAGGGATTTTTTTTCCCCATATTCATAAACTAATTTTTAGCTGAGATATGACCGTTTTCATTCATTCTGACTAAAAATATTGAACACTACCATTTTCAGCTGCTAGCTGGCACTCGAGTAGTATGGCATGCTGTTGTGTCATGTAATTGGTAAAAGTGACTATTAATGACGCAATCGGCTTGCCATAGCCTACCACCTTCGTCCAACTCTCCTGGAGCAGCCGTCACATCAGTTTCATTTCGCTGCGTCGCCCCAGTGAAATGCAGCTAATTTGACCATCGAAGTGCATTTATTAAGTAAACGTTAGACTGAGACACACCTTTAATATAATGTCGAGCAAACAAATAATTGTTTTTGAGTGTTAATCTTGTTAAATTCTTGTTAAAATCCTCCCATGCACTCTCCGCGGCCGCCATTTGGCAGCCAATCGATTTTTGGCACAACACCGGCCCACGTTTCCATGTTGTCACCGCTGACGTGTAACAAACACAACGCATCAGCGGTGACACATAATAGACGCAACTTATACGGCGAAGCGACATGTTTATGGCTTTTTCCACTTTATTAGACATATTTGGACTGGTGAGGCTTATAGGGTGGTGTGATGTTTATAGCGGAAAATACGGTAATAGCTATATGTATATTCTTTAGTTTAAAAAAAAAAAAGTGAACGTGCAGTAATGGGTGAAGAGGCATTCTCAACATCTAAACAAAATAAGCGTGTGAGAATCATTGTTCCCAGCCGTATGTTAAATTGTGCATTTTTACAAAGAAGTGAAGAAGTTGTTTTTTTTTTTTTAAAGCCAACAAATGTCATTGGACTGAGGATGAAACTGTGTGTAGGCATGTCTGTTTGCTCTGTTGCTTT
Organism: Simpsonichthys santanae; assembly: GCA_031762415.1. Lineage (NCBI taxonomy): Eukaryota > Metazoa > Chordata > Actinopteri > Cyprinodontiformes > Rivulidae > Simpsonichthys > Simpsonichthys santanae. The sequence goes on from JARVLU010000179.1 coordinate 27,166,487, forward strand.
TATTTGCTGCTGTTTTCTCAAATGTTCTTCAGCCTTGAAATTTCTGATTTATCTATTTATTTTTTTAAATAAATCTAAGCGTTATCATTAATAAACTGGAAGGTCAAACAGTTATTTTTAAGTACATAAGGAGCCACATTTACTACTGATGACGATAAAATCTTAATTCTGCATGTGTAAATGGACAACAGCTGCAGACAGAGTTTACAGATAATTCTCAGGGTTTTTTTTTTATGTGTGTGTGTGAATTATTGTGTTAAGACTTTTCTATAGTTTTGTCAAACATCTGATGGGTGCTGCTGCACCAAGTTCACGTCCGTGTTTAGTTTCTGCACTCTTATGTAAAAAACTAAACGCGTCAAGAATAAAAAAAAACATGCAGTCGTTTACATTTATGGCAGCCAACTTCAGCGGTTGACTCAAACCGATGGGCGATCCAAGAAGCATCAGTGTTTGTGGTTGGAGTGGTGAGCTGAAGTCAACATTCAAACCACTGTAGGAACCAACTGGTGGGCTTCTGTCTTTCAGGCCCCGTGAGAACGTCCCCCACAGCACCAAAGGGCGTCCCAATGCCACAGAGGCAGATCAACGCACCATCAGCCCGCAGGAACATTCCCATGACCCGAAACGGAGGAGACGCTGAGCTTGTAGAACTTAACCAGCAGGTACAGCTCAAAGTTGTCTTGATGATAAACGTGATGTAAAGTTTTAGGGCAGTTCAGCGCTGTTTGACCCGTTCGGTTATTTTTCCTCCTGCTGGCCGTAGATCATGGATATGAAACTGACAATAGACGGACTGGAGAAGGAGAGGGACTTCTACTTTGGAAAGCTGAGAGACATTGAGCTCATCTGCCAGGAGAACGAAAACGACAACAACCCGGTCCTCGGCAAAATCATCCACATACTGTACGCCACAGAGGTAACGGCAGCGCGACCCTCTGCGCTCATTGTGACGAGGTCACGGCAGCGCTCGCTCTTGTTTCTAAGAAAAGAACAAGTTTTTGTTTTTACAAACACAACTGAGAGTTGTTACTGGAAATAAGCAACAACCTTGAACAGTCTGTGGAACATTTAGGAACCAGAATGTGTCCAATCTTCATTCCTCTAACGTTGCCAGTGATCTGGACAAACGTTTTGTTTCAGCACATTTTTATATAAAAAATGACAAAACATCTCAGTGTCTGATGCAACTGTGGCTTGAAAATGTGTTGCATTTGTTTGGTTATAGTTCATTTACGTGCAAAAATCTACTTATCTGCTTTAATAAAGTTGCATAAAGCTCAGAATTTACCTGGATTTAAAAGTAAATTAAGGTACAGTTTTAAATAAGTATGATTTCTGTTAGATTTATTTATAGACTGAAGGATTGTAGGAATATAAAATCTACTTTACATGTCAGTTTTTTTAATTTTATTGTTTTATAAACAGTTTATCCTTTACAGACACAATGCAAGGTCATTTTCTTTTAACAAAAAAAAAAAAAAAAAAACTCATTATAGCAAATAAACGTTTAGTGACTCATATATTTTGCTACCCTTTTTTTTTTGGCTTTTAAGTAATTATGACGTAAAGTCGATTTGTTCTTTAGCATTAATTCAGTTACATTAGTCAGTTTATTGCAGTCTGGTTTGTCCCATTATCTAAATAGTTAATTCAGCAGCTTTACTTACTTTATTTGTTTAATTACCACTTATAATATTTTGAGATACAGTGAGACCAGGTAGTTACTGTTGAGGCCCTGCAGAGTGATTCAGCATCGAACAAAAATCTGAAATACAATAAAGATGTAAGCCAGTTACAATAAAGATGTAAGCCAGTTAAAATTCATGCAGCTCTGCCTGAAGGAAGTTATTTTCTACCAAAGGTCCAAAATTAATATAATACAGTTCCATTTACTGACGATGCCAGCTTTCTTCACTCAACAAACTGCAGACCAGACGTGGGAATCACTACAAATGCTGGAAAAGCTGCACTGCTGAAAATAAATTATTTTAAAAACATTAAAACATGCATTGATATCATATACAGTACGGTATATTAAAAATATAAATTGGCTTTTATTTTAGAAATTCACCATCCAATCTGGGTCCAGATAAAACTCCATTTGGGTTCCTGACCCAGATTGTAATCTGCCCTTTTGTCCACCCTAAACAGTAGTCCCTCATTTAACACGGGGTTTAGAGACCACACCCCCCACAAGTGAAAAACTGTGAAGTGGGGATACAGAAGTTCAAGTTTCACTCCCAGTCTCCCACCTTCTGTGTAAATAAACAATCTATTTAAAATATTACAGTATTTAAATTTAAATTGTAGAGAAGAGATGTGGAGAGAGAGGAGATCATGATGGGCTGCAGAGGGAGCTTCTCCCTGCACCTAATGATTTAGCAGATGCTAAATCATTTAAAATAATTTATTTTAAATAGCCGGTTGTCATGTCCACTCTTACTTTGAAAAACCACAAAAGAGCGAGTCAGCGAAAGTCCAACCACCAAGTAGCGAGGGACTGTACTGTATAATCAACTGTGGGAAAATAAATAAATGAATAAAATTAACATTTCATGGAATAACAGAGATGTCGCGTGCCCTCAGCAGCACAAGCAGCACCTTAACGCTGATGTTTGTCTTTTTGCAGGAAGGATTCGCGCCACCAGAAGATGATGAAATCGATGAAGGAGCACGAGACCAGGAAGAGTTCTGAAGTCTTTCTCCTGTTTTCATCATCATCCCTCACCTGTCGTACTTTAATTAGGCCATTATGGCATTTCTTCTCTCATCCTCTTTAAGTTTGATGACCTCCCCTGACTTCTTCCACCTTACCAACGGCTGTACATACTCATGATTTGTTGTACAGTCTAGCTTCCCAAACTCTTACTTTGAAAGGACACTAAACCAAGATAAGTCTGGACTAGGGTCCAGCAGCCTGGCTCGGCTTACTCCACTAATTCTAACCTGTTTTCAGAGAGGACAGCTGCACTGCAGGACAAGTTCAGTCTGTTAGTCAGACAAGCAAAATGTGTGTCTGAGGAGATCAGTGAACACACACGTGCACGAATGTGCTTCAGGTCTCGCTCCAGAAGACCGTGCTACGTTTTACACAACGTGATTGTTTTTTTTTTATATATTTTGACTCGATTTTACAACGTGAGATTATTAAATAATGTTTAGCCTTTCAGCAGCCAGACCTGCAGATGGATATATGTTGCTGATGTAATAAGCGAACGTTCAGCCCACACACATATCACAGACTTTGAACTGAACACGTGCGCACGCTCACAGCAAGTCCTCGCTCTGAAGAGAAGAAACCATGCGTCACAAGATGTGATTTTATTCATCGAGTTGTCTCGCAGGAGATTGTTTGCTCGTGACATGGTTTGGACGGCTCGTTTAGATGACAGCATGGTTTATTTATGTTTTAATTTATTTATCTTTGGTAATCTGTACAGCTTCTTTGGGGGGGGGGGGGGGGGGATTTGGAGCGATGGAAGGTTTTGCACTAAATGTAGCGAAACAAACCGACTGAAATGATCAAAAATGCCAACATGCAGTGACTGGCTGCTGCCAGAACGACACAGGAAAATGCAATTTTATATTTTGTAAATTTGTTTTAAAGAAGTGTTTTTTTTTTTATTGTTATCATTTGAATTGAATTCCTCCGTGGCCATGTCAGAGGCATCAGTGTAAACTTATTTATCAGACAAATACGAGGCTATAAATTCTTTAAAGGAACAAACACTGCAGACAAACACTACTAAATACTAATGTTTGACTGTGTTAACGTAGTTAAACATTTTAGCTGCTATCATTACTCTCTGTTTTGAGTTTTCATGTGTTGTAAAGCATTAACACATCACCGTGGCTGCCAAGGAAGTGAAGGATTCTTGTGATCCGCCGCCCGGCCGAGCACGTTTGACATTAGTTGGAGCAGTCGGGGAGAAGAACACCTCAGACCCGCTCTGTTCGCTGGTAGCCATGTGACCAGCTTGCATCATTTGGAGTAGGAATGAAATAAAGCTCTGAGGTTTTAACAAATTAAGAAGCGTCCTTGTTTTCTGTTTGCAACGATGCAGCAGCTTTTCTCAGGAGCATTTGAACTTGGGGCACGTTTTAGAATTGGCTGCATGTTGGAGTAGCTGTTACTTTCATTCTGGGATGATGCTTTTGAAAACTTTAATTCCTCTTTTTATGGATGTAAATTGATTATTTTCAGATGAATGTTTCCTCTGCTGTGCAGCTGGAATGATTTTTACTGAAACCTTTTTTTACTTTTGGACAGTTGTGATGTGTAACCATGACAACAAGCAAGGTGTGGTTTTTTTTTAATTTTTTTTATTTTTTTCACTACTGGTAGCAGCTGATTAACATTTCAAAAGCAATAATACCTCAACGACCGCCCCAAATCCCAAATGAGTTGAAAAGAAGGCGTCATGTATGCATTTCCGTCTACCTGGCAGAGGTGCTCAAGAACCTGACCGCCAAGGTCCTGGAGCTGGTGGGAAACTTGACTTGTGACCACAAGAAGACTAGGATTGTCCCCCCGAAACCTGCAGCTAGCTGCATTCGTCAAGACGACGAGCTCAACAAGCTGCTGGGAGACCTGACCATCATTCAGGGAGGAGTTCTACCCAACATTCAGGTGATCCTGCTGCCCAAGAAGACCGAGAGCCCGCTAAGTCCAATTAGACTGATCAACATCTGCAGCCAGTTTCTTCAGATCCAGAGTAAGGCCGACTGCTGCAAGAGATTCTGGCCCACAGCCAGGGCCGGCCCAAGGCATAAGCAAACGGCTGCTTAGGGCCCCGGGGGCCACCAAGTAAGTTTTTTTTTTTTTTTTTTTTTTTTTTTGGAAATGGTTTCCATGATTCTATTATACACAATTTCATTATAAAATTGTGATTTTTATTAACAATAATATTTTTATAATAATATGGCAGGTGTCAAACTTAAGTCCCATGGGCCAAATCCGGCCCACTATGACTCTGTGGCTCTACACAGAGGGCCTCAGAAACAGAACTTCAAGATAACAGTTGTGTGCTTCAACATCACCTTATCAGTTGAATCAGTTTTTATGTTTATAAACCCAAATTACTCAAACGTAAAATATTTAATTTTTAGTCATCAAATGCAGATAGTTATATTTTACTAATTTGTTTAGGAAGTTGTATCAATAAATTCTGCCATGTCTGGCCTGTTGAGAACATTCATGATCCTGATGTGGCCCAAAATGAAAATGAGTTTGATGATATATACACATACTGTAGGATAATGTGAGCATGGCTGTCAGAGTTGCAATGAGTTTATGTCAGAATGATCTAATCATCTGACTGTTGGTTGCAGTAAATCACATTATTATCAGAAATAGAGGGCCCCAAACCAAATTTTGCTTAGGGTCCCACGGAGGCCCACAGGTATCAGCATCTAGAAAACTCTTTAATGAAACCAGGATGATGAGTTACTTGCAATGAAACTTAATTTCCCTTTGGGATTAATGACGTATTTCTGATTTATCTGTGCAAAAGTGACAAACTGTTTTATCTCACATACACAAATATTTACTCAACTCTAAAAACCTACTGGTGTGCTGCAATTCTACTTGAAAAATGTTGGTTTTAATCTTAACACAAAGCTCAAAATGAACTTCCTGTTGCAGAGAGGCTGAACGTGTTCACTGTGGCGAGCGACTGAACTTCTGTTCTGTTTGAACGGAGACGATTTGTGCCAACGAGCCGTCACCCAGTGAATCTGCTGACAGTTTGTTCAACAGGGAACACTGGCAGGTTAACTGGACCTGCACTGACAGAAAGGACATGACACACTTTAAAAGCAGATTTTTTTAAATGTTTTGGACTTAATGCATGTTCAGTAATTATCATTTAATTGAACTATATTAACACAGTAAAATTCATTACTGTACTGTTGTTGTTGTCATCATCCGTAGTTTGTTGCCAGGTCTCTTGTAAATGAGTCCTCGAGGCTCAATGAGATTAACCTCCCTAAATAAAGGTTGAATGAATTGAGCAGATTGTTTAATAAGTAATGTTTTTTTTGTTTTTTTGTTCACATCTCAGGGCTGCAACTCTTTAAAACGTGAAACGGGCTGGTTCACTTTGAGTGATATCTGAGGATAATTAGTTCATTAACATCAGTGATCAATTTGGTGTTTGACAACTGTCATTGAAAGGCACATTTAATTGATGAGATTAAAATAAAAAGACTCATAAAGGCTGATTCAAACTTCAGCTGACTCATTGTTTGGTCTAAAATTAAATCATCTAATGTGAACATGCTAGAAAAACAACTACCTTTTACACTTTTTTTGTTGTTACCTTCCTATATCTGGTTTGTATTAAGACAAAACAAATATAATTAAAGAATAGTATTAGAAAACAATTATTTTAGAAAAACTGCACTTGTTCTTGAAACATTTAAAATACCTCACATCAACTGATGCCACTGTTCAGGTCAACATGTTTGCACATTAGTTATGATATCTGTCCATAAATTCTTCAGTAAACTTGAACATTTCATGAAATAAAAATGAGTCTTGCTCTTGTTAGTCCTGGAAGTTTAAGAAAGATTCTGAACTCGTCTTGAAATGTCTGTTTTTGTCTTTACAGTCACAAATAGATTACACAAAAATAAGCACACAAAGCTTTAATTATAATCTGCTGCAAACTAGAAAGAGAATTACAAAATTATTTGAATATGTCTATTTTTTTTTCTTGATTCAAACAATTTGCATCTGAACATTTAACTTCTTTTGTTTCTGTATTTCTTTCCCAGATATACTAAATAAAAGAGAGGTGGCACTATTATTATATGGTCATTAGTCAAGTCAACTTTATTTTTACTGTAAAGCACATTTAAAACAGCAGCCAATGTGCTTAATCAAAATCTATGGGAGTGATTGAATGAAAAAAATACAAGTACTGAAAATTAATTAAAAGCATCAAAAGAAAAAGCATAAAAACACAGAACAATAAAAACTAAATCAAATCACACGATGTTAAAAGCCAGAGAAAACAGATGTTTTTGAGCAGAGATTTAAAAACAAGGAGTGAAGTGGCCTGTCTGATGGGGACAGACATTAAACACATACAAAATGGTGCAGAAATCTCTTAAAATCTATTACTATTTTAATCATATTACTGTTCATTTTTGTGACCACAGTTTGTTATGGAAGCCCATTTCCACCACTTTGACAAAAAACAATCATTAAATAATTATAAACTTCTAACTCAAGAATGTAATTAGGACACCTTCTAATTATTTGATACTAAATACAGTACTTATTCCAAATAAAGTAATTTAGATTGTTTTTAGTAAAAATTATTTATGAACAACTTTAAATATATGTGAATAGTCCAGGTTGTAGGCTAAGGTTAGTTTCCATGTGGCTGATAGTGGACACATACATGTGGCACTACACAAGTGAAGATAAATAAAAGAGCACAAAATGTCTGCATAATGATAACATGACTAACAACAAGAGATGCATCACATCTCAGAGGTAAAACCCAGGAAGAAAGAAGGCTTTCATATAAAACATGAACACAAAACTAGTGTTTAAAGAATTATGGTGTGTGTGTTAAACATAAATTAAAATACTGTACTGTATATGGTTATACCAAATGCACATCTATCTATCTATCTATCTATCTATCTATCTATCTATCTATCTATCTATCTATCTATCTATCTATCTATCTAT
>JARVLU010000179.1:27202176-27222244 GCA_031762415.1 Simpsonichthys santanae
AAAATATATTTTTGTTGGCTGATATTATAGCAGAAGTGTGTCTGAGCTGAACATTACCTTTAGAAATGTTCAAATCAACTTTATTTAAATATTTTCGCGACGTCGGCACGTGCACGCGTGTAAATTGTTTCCGTCAAAAGCGGTGAAATCTTTGGGTCTGATTTTTATTTGATGTTGTGCTTGATCACTAGTCATCCCGCCAAGAAGGATGCGAGGGAACAGGCGATGAGGAAGTCTCCAAGAAACCTCCTGCAGTCTCCAGCTGGGAAGTTGAACGGACGTCAGTCGCCTCAGAAGTCCCCGTCCAGGCCTGCAGGTAGAACGTGCTGGAGAAGAAGCCTCTTGGTTGAAAGTTGTGATGAATATTCTTCATCTGGCTGCTGTTGTCAGCAGATCGGGCTCAAACACTTTTGTTCTGACGTGATTTTACATTTTGACAGGCTCACCGTCCAGATCTTCTCCCCTGAAGCCCTCTGTGGTTGCGAGCTCCTTCTATGGCAAGCAGAAGATCGTCTATCTCACCCCACTTGAGAGGAAAGCGGTAAAGGCCTCTCTACCTTCTCGTCCCCCTGCACCCCCCTCTCCTCCTCCTCTGACCAAGAAAACAGCAAAGAAGAATAAGAGAAATGTTAAAGGAGGCAGCAAATGCAAAAAGACACCAGCAGGCTCCGATAAAGCAGAGAAGACGAGCACCAAAACCTCTACGAAGATGATCAAGCTGCCTGAAATCAACAGCAGGTTTGCGGATCTGACAAGTATTTCTATTTAGTTTAATTCTTGTAATTTTATGTTTTGAATATCTGACACGTTCGTTTTAGCAGAGTTGCTGCTAAACCACTGCCGGTCTCCAGCAGCAGCAAACCAGCAGAGCCGAAGAAAGCCTTCAGTTTCAGCAGCCTGAAGCCCAAACCGAAGCTCTTTGTTGGAGCTGCTTTCTTTGGTACGGGGAAGAAACCCACATCCATGTACAAGAAGTGCACCCCGAAGTCTTCAGCCAGGCCGGCTTCAGCTGCAGCCAAGAGCAAAGCTGCAAACGGCAAGAGGCCGAAGCAGCAGGCTGTTCAAGAGACGAACCAACAAAACAACCTTAAAAAGGTGAGTGCCCATGGTAACGCTATGTTTTTCTTCCAAATATACTTTGTACTTGTTTCATATGAGTTAACACATTTCTTACAACTCTACTTTTGGTGTTAGTGTGATATTGGTTGATATATGTTTTTGGTGTAAAGGTTCTTCTAATGGTTTAAGTTAAACAACTGTTATATTTTGTTAATTATAAACATGTTGGACCATGCAGGAAGATGTCTGTTTTATTAGATGTAATTATAGCAAGGATTACACAAAAGCTAATATAGTTTGTTGGTTACAGAAAGATGAGATGAAGAAAGACCAACAACACCCAGGTCAGAGGTCAAAGTTCGACCCCACAGACTGGACGGACTTTGTTGATGAAGAACCTGAAGCTGTTCAGCCACTAAGGTGCTTCACTGAGAAATATTTGCTGCTCTTTTATTTAAATGTACCTACTTTGATTAGGCTTTTTTAAATTTTATCTTGCATTTATACCAATATATTTATTGTTGCACCTGCTGGTAATGAATTGAATAAATTGGCCAATTAAAATTTTATTTCTGTAGCACATTTTAAAAGCAACCTTTGAGCAAAGTTTAAAATAAACCTAATACAGATAAACTTGTTACAATAGATACTGGACAATAAAATCAATGAACTTTTATTTTGAAATGGTTTAAATATTTGCAATTTCCTTTAAAAAAAAAAAGTTGTTGGGTAACTTTTATCTTGATCTTCTTTAGTTCCCCTAAAGGGTTGAAGGAAAGATATGGAATTACCAAGGAGCTAAAGATCGTGTTGTCCATGACGCCGAGTCCAAAACTTGCAGCCTGGTCCTGCATTAATCAGGTAAACACGTTAAACTGTATTAACTTTAACTTTGGTCGCCTTACCTATAATAATAGAGGTGCATCATAAAAAATATCTGGAGTTGCTTAGAAGATATTTAGACTTCTAATGGCTGTGAAATCAGATTTTATAGATTTTCTTTTAATTTTTTTTTTAGGAATCTCTTCTAAAACAACGTGGCTCTGAACTCTTCTTTGATCTGAGTGAAATAAGACCCTCCGGAGCTGCCAGCGCCCGCAAAGGTCCGTGTGCTTTTACTTTTTCTCTACATCCATGATTATTGCTTTACGTAAACACGAACTCAGCTCCATCTTTATCGTCTGTTGGTTTATTTGACGTGTTCCCCTCCAGCGCCTGCAGCTGTGTACCCCATCTTTGGTTCTGCCTCTGCAAGGTGCGTTTTTGATTTCAGCTCTTAAAATGTTTTTTATTCTTCTTTTAAGACGCACACACCCAGGACTGTAGTAGAAAATTCACCAAACTCTGGTTTATTTGTTTTGTTGAGACTTCACAGAAAAGTTACTGTTTCTCTTTATTAACCCAAGTGTTTGTGGACGTTCACATGAAGGAGCCATTTTAAGACACTTCAGTAATTGTGCTAATCACCAGAATCATTTTGAAAATTAAAGGTAGTAAATGTCATTGAACCATCAAGCATTTGGGTTAAATTTACTCATTTAAAATGCCAACTCTTATTTTTTTTTACATGGTCCTGTCACCAGCTTTAGGTGGCTTTGGATTACCCGTGTTTTCCGCCGTACACGTCGCACCGCCCTATGAGTCGCATCAGTCCATATTTGTCTAATAAAGTGGAAAAATGCATAAAGACGTCGCTTCGCCGCCGTATAAGTCGCATCTATTATGCGTCACTGCTGACGTGTCGCGTTTGTTACGCGTCAACGCCGACAACCCGGAAATGTGGGCCGGTGTTGTGCCAAAAACCGATGGGAGCGTGCACGGGAGGACTTTAACAAGAACTTAACAAGATTAACACTTAAAAACAATTACAGTATATGTTTGCAAGAAATTATGGCAAATTTGTGTCTCAGTCTAACATTTGCTTAATAAATGCAAATTCACCGTGGTGGTGTAGCTGTTTTGACGGTTCCAAGCAACGAGCAGAGTGAAGGTGGGGAGCTGTGGCAGGCCGATTGAGTCATTAAAAGTTGAAGATTCTCAGTCATCGAGGACATGGTAAATTCAAAAAAGTTGAAGAAAAAACAACAAAGTATAAAAAATAAAGTCCACTTGTTTTTGTCTTGAACTTTTTTGAATTTGTCATAAGAATTACATGATGCAAAAGCCAACAAACAGCATGCCATACAACTATTACTACTCTGCTGCCATCAAGTGGCTGAAAGTGGTACTGCTCTTGTTTTTTTTCTGTCAGAATGAATAACAACGATCATATCTCAGCCAAAAATTGGTTTATAAATATGGGGAAAAAATCCTTAAATATGTCGCTTCAGCCTATAAGTTGCAGGGCATGTAAATTATGCAAAAAACAAAAAAACAAAACCTGACTTATACAAAGAAAAAAACGGTATTCATTTCTTGGTTTAAAAAAAAAAAATATTTTTTTTGATAACACTTCTATTAAACGCCGTTGTTAATGTAATGTGCAATTTATTACGGTACTCAGGTTATTATTATTATTTTTTTTTACATTGATTACAATAAGAAAAATTAAGAAACATGTGTATGACTGCCTGTGGGACTTTTTATTCCTCTGGAAATAGAAAATAAAAAAATATTAAATCCTTTAAACTGACACAACTTGTTAGTTAAGAAATCAGTTAATAAAGTTAATTTACTCAAATCCAGCCGGTCAAAGCAGATAGCCGCTCGTCCTGAACCTGGTTCTGCTGGAGGTTTCTTCCTGTTTAAATGGAAGTTTTTCCTTTCCACTGTTGCCAACTTGCTTGCTCAGGATGGAAGACTGTGATGAAGTGAAGAGTCAATGCTCGCCTCCTCGTGTAGATAACTTTTACTAATTGGCTTTTTTGAATGTTTTGTACAGTGCTCCAAGACTTCTGTTGCAACTTGGCACTTAGATAAATAAACTGAATTGAATTACAGAGTAAATTTATTTAAAAAAATTTGTTTTGGTCATTGGTGTCTTTAAATTAACTCCATTATTTATTTTGTAGGACAAAGAAGTCTGCAGTGCAACCGGTTTCCTGCAGCACCCCCTCTGGTTCCTCAGGAGCGACGGTCGCAGCAACCAAAGAGCGAAACCTTCGCAAAAAGAGGGAGAAGCAGGACAGTGACCAGCTCATCATCGTGAGTTAAACTTTAATTTTTTAAACCACTTTTGTCCACATTTAAACACCTGACCAGACTTTCTGTAAATGCTGATGGAGATATTTTGGAAAGGGGAAATTCTGGTTTAGTTTCATCTAAAGAAAGTCATTCTTATATTTGTTCTATGCAGCTTGTTTTGCATACGCCTGGCAACGCGCAAAAGAGGACAATGTTGCTATATTTAATGCACTTAACTTAGTTTATCTTATAATATAATAATAATCAATTTTTTTAGTACCGTATTTAAAGTTTAACATAAATTAAAAATAATATTTGGAAAGTTGAAAACAATATTTTTATAAGTGCAAAGAGAAGTCAGATGTCCAAGATGCCACAACTGTTTCTGCTTTAAGTGGAATTTACAATATATTTTTCTATACATAAAATCCTAAACTACACAAATTATATCTGAAACTGTTACAAAAGGCAGTGGGCGATATGCATTCCTTTTTAGTTAATTATTTATTTAAATTAAAATGAACTAGAAGTCCAAGATCCTCTTTTCGTGAGTATTAATGCTGTTGTAGTCGTCTTGGTGGAAACTTTAAAAGTAACTTGATGTAGATTATTACGTGGTTTCTGGGAGGTGCAACAGTCAAGAGTATGCGTTAAGATTGTTGGTAATAATTATTAATCGGGTTGACATTAAAAGTTGTAGCTGTACATCCAAAAATATGAGTTTTATTCAAATCGTTCCAGGGGTTTATGACGTATAAATGTAACAAACAAACACTACTGCCGTAAGCTAAAGGTGCGTAATATGAGTAAATTCAGGCCCCGTTGAGTTGCGATTTTCTTACACGTGAAAATTGTGCGTTGCTGACATTGATAAGCTCTTCGAATAATCAATCTTTGATTCCAAGAATTTAACGCACCTCTGATTCCAAAAGCCAGGCTTCAACAGACGATTGCAAACTGTTGCTTTTTCAGGTAGGACTGGCAAAGTGCCGCAGCCTCGTAGTCCTGGGGCTGCTGGTTCAAGCGCTGGTTGAGTCAGGACAGGCGACCGGCATAAAACAACTGCCAGATGTTTTGACACGAGTTCACGAGCTGCAACAGCCCCTGCAGGAGGGAGCAGCTCAAATAAACGTTACTGATTCGTCAGTTAGCTAAACGCGTCACAACAAGGCTGACCATGTGCGCAATGAGGCAGTTCTGTCCTGCTCTGTATTTATCAGGACGCCGGCCAGAAGCAGTTTGGAGCAACAAACTGCAGCTCCTGCGGGATGATCTACAGTGCAGACAACCCCGAGGACAATTTCCAGCACACTCAGTTCCACCAGAGATTCATCGACGCCATCAAATTTGTGGTGAGACAGGCACTCAAAGCACACGCACAAAAACACACGTTTCTGACGCTCATTTGTGTGTAGTTCTTTAAAAGTACTCGTGGCAAACAATAGAAACGTACGTAAGTATCCTGATGCATGCGCAATAATCCAGGTAGATAAATCTAACGAGGTTAAGGTCCCGTTGACGCAACATGTTTTTGAGTGAAACGTTCAGCCGTTCATTTCCACAACAGCCCTCGGGGATGATAACGGAACGGGACCAGCCAATATCCAGATTTAAGTATTGGGATCGGATCGGAAGTTAAAAAAAAAAGAAAAAAAGAAAAGTGGATTGGTGCATGCCTAGTTTTAACAATTGTCTAAAATTCATTTATATTTCAGAGCACCACCACATGGCCTAAAACAAGTTTGTATTGTTTCTAGAATATTGTTCAAGGGTATGTTTTTCAATAAAATATTTGAAAATAGAAGGTGCGTTGTGACCTTATAACACCCGACAGTGTTGCTTATAAAACAAAATCCGTATCAGACAAAATCTGAATCGGCAGCTCAGACTTTTTATAGATCACTGATCCGCCAGAAAACTGCAATCGGTGCACCCCTAGTTAAAAGGATCTCTGGCGCGGTTTGAGTTCTCAAGTGCAGGAATGCACTCGACGTAAACAAATCAATTCCGTTTACATACTCAACAAATGAGCTTACAGATAAAACAAACTATTTTCAGTCACTTTGGCTTTTTCCATAGGTGGTTGGTAATAAATTTAGCTTACATTTTTATTTTATTTTAAACACTCTTAACTTCTGATTTGAGAAGCAAATGGTGCAGTTTTGCTTCTTTCTTTTTTATTTAAGTGGTCTTTGTGAAATCACATCAAATGCGTTTTTGAAGCCGAACGTTTGAACCAGGAAAATAAACTAATTATAAATATATATTGTTGTAATCAATACTGTTGTTTTTTCCAGGGTTGGAAAAAGGAGCGGGTGGTGGCAGAGTTCTGGGACGGAAAGATTCTCCTGGTCTTACCTGATGATGCAAAATACGCCACCAAAAAGGTGCAGACCTCCACACGTTTGATTCCGACAGTTTGTAACGTTACTGTCTGACAAAAAAAAAAAAAACCTTGGATCCTCATTTTCCACCTTAATTCCACTTAAGTGACATCACGTATTTCCTGATCACTTCTGGTTTTAGATGTGAAATTTCTGCTTGACTGCGACATTCCGTTGGTTCATATTCAAAATTATATTCGAGTTTGTAAACTCACACGAGTGGAAGCAACGAAAGACAAAGTGAGATTTGATAACTCGCACATGAGGTGTAAATATTACCGTGTGTGCTCTCAGGCTGAAGATGTGCGGCAGGTTGTGGACAGCGAGTTGGGTTTCCAGCAGGTGACCCTCAGCAGACCGACGCAGGCTAAAACTTACCTGTTCATCAACACAGACCGACTGGTGGTGGGCTGCGTTATCGCTGAGCCCATACGACAGGTAGGAACGTGTCCGTGAAGTCTGAAGTTGTTCGTTTTACAGCAGATGGTGGATTTTCTGTGTAAACGTTTGTGTATGAACGGCTTTAAAGACGCTTTGTGTCCCCCCCCAGGCCTACAGAGTCCTCGAGCAGCCGGATCAGAACAAGGATATGACTAAGGACGACTTCATGGAGCGACACAGAGCCTGGTGCTGCTCCACGGTCCCAGAACAAGCCCTCTGTGGGATCAGTCGGGTCTGGGTCTTCAGCCTGGCCCGGAGGAAGGGCATCGCCTCGCGCATGTTGGACACGGTCAGGTGAGACGTCTCTGCTGGACCAGTGTCACAGCTTTACAGTTTTAAATATTCAGACTGTGGCGGCACATTTAATCAACAATATTCACAAAGACACGTCCTGAAGACCTGAACTATCCAAGGATGGCACTTCACAGTGACTCAGGATTCTAAACTTTGAACCATCAGCAACCTTTGGGCCTTATTGGCAAAATAAAATAAAATTAGACTTTTTTTTTTCTTTTACTTTGCAGTAAAACTTTCCAGCTGATGAGTCTAAGTTGATGTTTGGAAGAAGAACAATTTACCCTAAACACTAGAGTTTTCTGCTGCGGCTAAAAATAAAAGCTTGGAGTTCATAATGTTTTGTTTAGTACATATTCACCAACTTGAAAATAAAAAAAAGTGATTGTTGCTGTATGTGTAATACCATTCTAGTTTTTCAGAGTCTGCCTGGCAGGCACAGCTAACCAAAGTTAGCGTCGCTAACCTGTAATCCGCTAACTAAACAATTAGCTTCTCTAATGGTGAACAGGTAAAAATAAAAATAGGTGAAGCTAATGCTAACGGCTAACTGCTGAGGAGACTGTCACTCAGCCTCCGTCACACACGTTCATTTCCTTCCAGCTGAAGACTGGTGGGACTGAGACAAACCTGTTGATGTTGGTTTGATGTGAAGGCTGGTGGGGGCGTTTGTGGTAGTTCAGCCAATCCAAACCAGTTATAGCCCTGCGTAACACAGGTGGACACACAAACTTGCTACAGGCACATGTAATGGGGCAATTTTTTTTTTTTCTGGATAAATAAATAGCATAACAGACGTTTTCCACAGCAGCTATTCTGTTCAACTAGCCGCTGCTGTGACGACCAATCATGTCTTGCCACATGTACACACATAGTCAGCGTAACAGACGCTTCGAGACACGCCCACAAAAGACATAAACAAACGTGTGAATTTTGTTAGCGGTTAATAAATCCGCTTTCGGTTTCCAAAGTTAGCAAAAATGCTAATCTGTTAAAAGAAACGTTAGCTTCGCTATTAGCAGTTAGCAGAACCGTGCCCACCACTGGTACTTGGATTAAATTTTTTATATTTAGTGCTTTGGGATGAACCTGAGCCTGATTATATAAAAAAAACATTATTAGAGTTGTCTTTAGATCTTTTCCTTAGAACAAGTTGATCAAAAATAGTGTTCGTTTTATAACTTAGCTAAATGTGAACAGGTGTTAGCATTATACATACATTGATGTAATATTCTGTGGTTTTTGTATGTAATTCACAAATATTGTCCTTATCGAACCGTATGTGTATTGAGTGTGGAATCAAGTCTTTTAAAGACAAATATTTTATTGGTTTGAGAACATTTTAGATTTTAATTTAGAAATACATTAGTTTCACATCAACATCATCTTACATATTAATGAATTAAATAAACTTGAAGCCCTTAAAATGGTCCCAAATCAGCGACGTGTCTCACGCTAAAGCTACTCTTTTCATTTCTCTCCTCTAGGACGACATTCATGTACGGAAGTTACCTGACCAAAGAGGAGATCGCCTTTTCAGACCCGACTCCAGACGGGAAGCAGTTTGCCACAAAGTACTGCGGCACGCCGACCTTCCTCGTTTACAATTTTATTCCGTGAAGTTCAGGAAGAAGTCTGATGTTCATGAAAGTGTTAAACTGATGTAAGGTGTTGAATTTTATGCATCAAAAGGATATAGTTCGATTCTAAAACTGCGTTTAAATGCCAAGTTCGTTCCTGTTTAGTTAAGACTAGTTGAGCCTGAACAGGGTCAGAGTTTGAAACGCTCACGAGTCATTCTGTATTTATATCGAGTGCTGCTCATTTCACTGTTGTACAAAAGCAGAGTTATTTAAATTCACTTTAACGTGTAGAGTTTAAATCTGCAGTAAATTCATCTTTATTCCTTTTTTTTTTTTCTTGTGTCCAAGTTCATGTGAAAACGTCAAGCCTCATAATTCACGTTGGCACCTGATGCTTGAAGCAGTTTTGTACTTTTGATAAATCTTGGTTTTGATTATTAACAGTTTTTGAAAATATTGTTTAGCGTTTAAAGCCTAAATTCAGATGTGTGTGTGTGTTTGGTTTTGCCAAGTCTGGCCAGCTTTAGTTTGTTATGATTGAAGGATTTGAGGCAATAAAGTTTTTTTTGCTACTAAAGTTTGAGCTTCTTGAAGATTTATTTTTGTATCAAATTGTCTCATGTAAGAATATTTTATTTTTGCATACTTATTGTACGCAACATAAAAAAAATAAAGAAAATTAATTTACTTTGTAAGGATTAAATTAAATTTATTTTAATTAGTTTACTAAAAGAATGCAAAATAAAAGCATTACAGTAAAAGTTGAAAAGAGTGGATAGAAAAAGAAACATACAAATGTCCTGCTGCGTGTTCAATAATTAATCCAGGTAGATTAACAGGGTTAAGTCAGGTCTTCTGGACGGATTCTTCTTTGTTGAAACGTTTCGTCTTGTCCAGAAGACTTCTTCAGTCTGTATCGTAAACAAAACGTATCAGAAGAATCCGTCCAGACGACCTGACTTAACCTTGTTAGACAAACGTACAAAGTTGTGAGAAGAGAACTTGAAACACTTTGATGTTAAATATAAATCTTCATGGTAGATTATTTTAAACAGCTAATCTGCCGATAATCCCCCGCTCTGCGGTCCGTCCAGCGCGGCGTTGTCCTCCAAGGCCTGGACGATCTGGGCAGCTGAGGGTCTCCTCTTGGGGTCTTCTTCTGTGCAGAGGCAGAAGAGCTCCACCATTCTGCGGTACGAGGCGCCGAGAGCCTCCACATCCAGAGGCGGCCTCGTCCCCAAACGCTCGTAGTAGGCGTCTTCATCGAAGCTCACCTCCATCGAGTCATCTGGGGTGCAAACGATTCAACGGTGAGTCGGTTTCTCTGCTTTAAGACTCTGAGGCTCAGCTAACGTTTTATTTTCTAGATGTGCAGAAATTAATTTGATCAATTTGTCAAGAATTACAGCATCTGTTGAAATTAATAATTAGGTGCCTTCAGTGAGAAATAAAAGATTAAAAGTCCACTAAAGTTATTACTTGGACATTGATCTTCGTAATAAAATGTGCACGTTTCAAGATCTTAAGCACCAAAAATAAGCACTTCGTAAACTTCATTCACAATAAATTAAGCAATAAAAATGTTTTTAAAAACAAAACATGCTAAATATCTTAAAGTGTAAGACTTTAATGTAGAATATTGGATCTGAGTTGCAGTAAAACTATTATTTACATGAGAACTGCAGAAGTTAACAGATTTGTTTTCAACTGCTTGAACGAGTAATTTTATTTTGTATGTAGTCTTCCTACATTTCACACCTATAAGAACGAAACTGAAATGTTTGTCAGGTTTGTTAACCTTACTGATATTTAACCACTAATTTGAAATCATTTTAGTCATCAGTTAAAATAATTTAAATATTCTTGTACATAGACCTATAAATAACTGCATTTTATAATATCCTTTTAAATCAAACAATTAGTTTGGAATAATTCAAAACCAAGCTGTGAAAAAATAATTTTTAAATATGCAAGTATTCAGTTATGTATGTTGGCTTCATTCATATTCATAAAATGCTCCACGGATCATCTCACCTTCGTTTTCCTCGTCCTCCAGCATCTCCATGTGAGGCATGGCCAGAGTCATCATCTCCCACAGAGTCAGGCCGAAGGCAAAGATGTCCGCCTTGTCTGTGATCTCTCCCTCCTCCAGAGCTTCTTTAGGCTTCCACGGCTCGGTGCCGACGTACTCCGCGTTTGGGTCCGACACTGAAGACAGAAAGAAGTGCTCAGACTCCGTGCTGTGAACGACCCTCGGCTACTACCACATCAAATCTTAGCTCAGTCTTGTCACTTTTGTGTTGACGTATTCGTTGTGACAGCCATCTTGAATTGAACTCACTCCAGATGTAAACCAGCTGTAGACTTGTTTATATTTAGTGACTAGTTCTTCAGTTTAATTAAAATATGTCCAATTGTTCACAAGATATTTTGGTGACCGACAGATGCAAAAAAAACAAACATCTGGTTCACAATCACCTGTTTATGAAAAACTTACAATTCATAAATCAAAAGGTTCAGCTCTTCTGGGACAATCCTGCTATGACTTAGTATTAATGCAACTAGCTTTTTGAAATATTTATCCTTTTCTGCCATTTTTTCCGCATAGAAAATGAAATTAGCTCGTTTTCCATCCTTCAAATCTTTAGAAAAGTTTACAACCTTTTACTGCTCCTTTCACATTTTGTTCTGCTTCAGCTTCTTTCAGCTCCCTTGTGCAAATTTAAACTTTATTTAAGCTACTTTCAGCTGTTTTGCACTCCTTTCATTTTCTTTCTGACAAATGCATTTTTGTGCTTCTAACTTCTTCCTGCTAATTATGCTCCTTTCAGCTTTTTCTGCTATTTCAGCTACTATTTAGCTGTTTTATGCTAATTTTAGCATTTAAAGCCAATTCCACATTTTTTGCACTCATTTCAACTTTTTCCAGCCTAATTCAGCAAAAGATGTGCTCTATCCACTTCCTTTTGATAATTTAAGCTTCTTTATGACTTTTTAAGCTACTTTTCAGCTGTTTTTATGCTCATTTCAGCTTTTTTCCCTAGATAATTTTCACTTGTTTTGTTTGTTTCTGCTTCTTTCAGTCTACCGGTAATTGGGCAAACGTGTTGTTTCTGATTTCTTCTGCTAATTTAAGTTTGTTCTACCTTTTCAGCTAGATTTTTAGCATATTTTAGCTAATTTCAGCTGTTTTTTTCCAGCAAGTTCTTCTGCAATAAGCATTCACACTGCAATTTTGAACGAAATGCAACTGTCCAGATTTACTCTCAAGGTCAGATTTTATTAATAAACATCATCTTTAGCAGTCTGACTAAACAGCATCCTCTATAAAAACAAACCTAAAAAATTAACAAAATTATTTAACAAAAAAACACAAATGCTTCTCACATGAGATTAAATTCTGTCTGAAAAGCTTGTTCATGTAGTGGTTGAGCATTTTAGTGTTAAATTGAATATTTTCAGTTAAAGTTTACCTCTCATGTTCTCGTCGAGCTGCAGAGAAACTCCGACGTCACAGATCTTCACCGTCTCGAAGTTACCTCTGATGACCACGTTACACGACTTCATGTCTCCGTGCAGCAGCTTCTTCTCGTTGTGAAGATACTGCAGAGACAAGTTCCCAACAAGCCTCTAACTCTGCTTAATTCAAATACGCACTTTTATCCTCTCTTCGCTCAAATAAAACGAGATGTGCACGAGTTACCTTGAGGCCACGAGCCACGTGCAGAGCCACCTTCTCTACGACGGCAGCAGGGAAAGCTTCCAACCCGTCCTCCCTCCTTTTCTCGATCAGGTCGTTGAGGGACTGCTCCCCTCCGTACTCCATGGCCAAACACTTGGAGCCATCTTTGGCTGTAGTGAAGGCACGGAAACCTTCACGTCGACACAAAGAAACGAGAAAAGTCACATCAGGAGCGAGGAAACAAACATGAACTCTCCGACAGCCTCCAGATTACGAGGATGTGCTTGACGTGACGTTAAAAACTAAAGCGGAAAAGTTGCAAAGAACCTTTAGGATCAATTTTTTCTGTCACATTCAGTACAAGTACATTCATTCTTTGTACAAGTACATCATTAGTAGTAGTAATTTATTATTTGAAAAGTGTTTGAAACGTAGAAAATAGACAATCACTTCTTTTAAAAGTGTAATAAATTATTAAACTAAGCAAAATCACCTTATTAGTGAATTTACCTAAAATGTTCCTGTTTAATCTGTTTTTTAAGTCATGAATTTGAAAGTAGTTTATAAACAACAATATAATCTCTTTGTAGTGGAAGCCTCTTCCGGGTGTTTTGTATTCTTCTCTTTTCATAAACTACACATAATTCTAATTTATTCTCATGTGATCTTAAATCACTGCCTAATGTTGGTGCACTTGTTGTGTTTGGTCTTACCAACAACGTTTGGGTGATCAATGCCCTTCAGGATCTTTGCCTCCTCGTTGAGGCGCGTCTGGTAAACATCTGTCTGTGCTGAAGCACATTTACTGTTGATCTTCTTCACAGCCCAGGGTGACGCATTCAGCTTTCCCACTCTGATTTTAAATTTTAAAAGAAAGGAAAAACATGTCACGACATGAAAATGATTTACTTTGATATCACACTTTAATAAAAATGTTGTCATGTTTTAGCTTGTGTGGGTAAAAACATTACACGTGAGAAATACATTTGTATTTAGAAACAACTGATGGATTTATCGGCAATTCTTTGCGTGTTTTCTTTTAAAAGCACACAGCCCATGCATAACAAGTTTGAAAGCATCTAAAAAAGGGAAATAAACAATAAATAGTACAACTAAATCCAAAGTTTCATAGTATTAGATGTTTGTAGTACGGTAATTTAAAAGGTGACTTCATCACATCAAACAAAATGAAATAAATAAAATCAATAACTACATCAAATGCTACAGTTTGAAAGAGTTTACTCCAAAGGTTTCCAGATATATTGATTTGCAATTCTGAAATGCGAGTATGCACTCAATGTAAACAAAGCACTCATGTGAATCTGAAAAGTGCAGGTAAATAAATATGGTGGAGTCAAACATGTGTGGAATCTTAGGTGGAAAAACAAGTCTGAATCTGCTGCTAAACGCAAAACAAGACGAGTAAAACAGCTGTCAAGATTACAGTAAATGTCAGGCATCACAGGGCAGACAGCTTGACATTTACTCACAAGCTTCTTTAAGTTTCTTTCAACTAGCCAACCGTACTAGTTTATTTTTAACTGCATGCTTTATTCAACGAATCTGAGCGTAAATACAAACCAATTCATTAAACATTTTGGACATCCTCATGGAAGAGACATTAGGGGCTCTTCCATGGGACGTCCCCGTTTTTGGCCTGTTTTCAGTCACTTTGGCTGTTACAGTAGGTAAAAAAACAGTTGGAAGCTGTTCCAGCATTTCATGAAAACAAAATTCCCTGAGTAAATCCTGAAATTCTAGGAGATATTTCAGTTACACAACACACAGAGTGGTATACTGTAGCCTACAGTACATGCATATGGCAATCATGCCTAATAATTCATTATATTGTGCAACATCAGATACTAAAAATCTACAATAGGACACATGTGTACACTATAGAAGCAGATAATCCCCCATGTAAGCCTCACACAGAGCTACACCTCTTCGATAAGAAAATGACAGAGCTGTAAAGTACTGTACTCAAAATTGACACCTGTTCATGAGGTAAACGTTGACTCCAGTTCCACATCCCAACTTCTTCATGAAAGGTGAGGCAGGGATAGTGATGGGGGTACCAGCACCACCACTGCTGCTGCTTCCAGAGCTCCTGATCTGGGCACGATTAGGGGTTTTAAATCCATCCTCCTTGGTGCATTTGTAAGGGGTGGCCATTCTGTCCAAGGGAAAACAAAAACAATAACATTGTGGTCCTCAAACTTTTGACAAACACAAACTACACCCCATCTTTGATTTTAATGACGCATTTAACAAGTTATACATTCTAATTCTGTCAAATGCACACCGAATTAAAGTGTAGCTATTTATTATCCCACAGAGTATGTATTAAGTTACTTGTTACTGCATACAATAACAAACAAATTGCCAAATGTTGTATAAAGACGTCTTCGTAGGCACGTAATAGGTAGCTTCAAATTTAAATAAAATACTAATTATGAACACAATTATCTTTTAAATAATGTTTACCAACATTTGATAAACGTATAAAAAGGCACAAAAGGAAGCAGCCAAACCTAACGTTAAAAAACAGCTAAAATTAATGTGAGCATGCTAGTTTTTGTTACAGCGTATCCTTTGTCAAGATTCTAAATTTAAAAAAATTGTACAGACAAATCAAGTTTTTTTCTTTTGAGATATAAAACCTCAGGTTAAATGTAATAAATCACCTGTTTGTCTTCACGGCTCTAAACAAAAATAAAGGCAGTAGGAGAATGGCGCCAAACGTTCAAATAGACAACCGGTACGGCTACGGAAACTGAAGAGGGACAAACTGAACGCTGCGGTTTTAGCATAATTCGATAGTATTTATTTTGTATGCAAACTCAGCTTAAATAACTTAGTATAGTAGTTATTAAACAATGGAAAACTTAAAAAAAATATTTTCTTAAACGCGAGCTCAGACGGTATGATGTTTCAAATAGCGATGACTCATTTTAAACACTGCCACCTATAGGTCAACTGGTGTAAGGACATCAAAGAGCTCCATTCACCGGAAAATACTTTAAAAAAATCTTTATTTATACTGTATTGGAGAACATTGAAAACAGTATATCAAAGAAAGAGGGGAGAAGTGAACTAACCAGCAACGATAATAATAAATAATAATAAATTAAAAATACAGAAATAAATAAATGCTAAATTGTATTACAGTACATTATTTTGTTTTTATAGCCTTTTTGTTATTTGAGTCTGAGACTGAGCCAAGATGCAGTTTTAAATCCATTACAAAGAGGTCAAAAACGGTTTCCTATGCATTATTTTACTTTTATGGATATTAGCAAGAAACGAGATCAGATTGATAATAAATAGGTACAGGTTTATTTCCTCCAGCAAGGGTCTGCGACCTTTACAAGCAAAAGAAGCATTTCTGCTCCTTTCGCTAAATAAAACCTATTGA
The DNA here is from genome assembly GCA_031762415.1 of Simpsonichthys santanae. NCBI lineage: Eukaryota > Metazoa > Chordata > Actinopteri > Cyprinodontiformes > Rivulidae > Simpsonichthys > Simpsonichthys santanae. The sequence goes on from JARVLU010000179.1 coordinate 27,218,161, forward strand.
AGAACCCCAAAAACACTTGGAATAAATAAATAAATAAATAATAAATAAAAGTAAAAACACGACTCATTAAATGTTCAAAAATAGGTTATTAGAGCCATATTTGGTGGGGTTTGTGTATTTATTTTGTTTGATGTAATACCTGAAAGTCACAGTGAGTGGCATCATGCGTGGTTACAGGTAAACGCTCAGCAGGTGTGCTGATTGAGGCGGAAACAGTTTTTGACCGTCGTCACGTTGTCGTCTTATTTTTGTTTAATTGCATAAATGCAGGAATTATCTGAACCTTTTGGTCCAACCAAGTGTAGAGCTCAAGATCATTCATGCAGGAGGAGGACGCGTCAACCAAAGAGACAGCAGCTGTTTGGGTTCGTTTTCTTTTATTTTGGTCAAGACCAAGCCACTACATTCTTATAAAGTTAAAGAGCTGTAACAAATGTTGATATTTATTGTAGTTTTTACATGTTAGGACTAAAAAAAACTGATTATAAAATTAAAAACTGAACTGTCTACTCAGGTAAGTCCAATGTTGAAAATTAAAAATAAACCATGTACATTTTAATAAACTGTTGAAATAGTTAGGCCATTTTGTTTGATAAATAACTGACTTTAATGTGCTTAAGTGGGGAAAAAACAATCATCATTTACTTTGACTGTTATGAGGTTTTTAATAATTGCAATACTAGTTTATCAATAGTGCCACTTTTTGGTAAAATCTCTAATTTCAGTAGCTCTTTTTTATCGTGTTAACTATGTTTAAGCATCATGAATCACCATGTGTGACTGAAAGTTGGGCCATAAAAATAAGGTATTTGTTACAGGTGTTTTTAAAGTGTTTGCATAAAATTGAATGGAAATTGGGCATTTGTCAGGAATATTTATTTCAGGGTTAGTTTTGATCAAATTAACAGTTGCAGAAATTAGTTGTTGGTGCTATAAGTTACACCCAAGCATTTATATATTTTTACATTTCTTGGTTTTCACATTTAGACAGGAAGTCTGAATTAAAGTGTTCAAATTACCACCAAGAGAAGTGGTGGTGATCATGAATGGAAATTTGATTTTAATAACTCGTGCATAAAATTAACTTAAATTCGATTCAATTTCAATTAAATTACCCTCAAAGTATGAGTAAAATACATTAAATACACTTAAAATATATGTAAACAATCAGAAACGTTGAAACAGTTGTAGTACAGATTTTGACCAGCAGAGGGCAGCCATGCTTTATGATGTTTAATAAATCAGGTGCTGGACAGGTGTAGCCTGAGTGCATGGCAGAATTAGTTAAACAATTAACTACAGGTAGATGGAAAGGAACAGATTAAAGTGTTTATCTGAAATCAGTGTGATGAAAACAACTTTTACGTTAAAGCCTAATTAATCTGTTGTCCTCTGGGCTTTAAGTCTTTTTTTGTGACAAAGTTTTCTGTCAGGACCATAGATGGAAACTGTGTTGCACAGCTGTTACAAGGTCCCGCCTGTCTTTAAAAGACCGCTTTGTTTTGGATCTGAGGGACAAACGCAGGTTGAAGTTTGTGTCATTACCAAAGACCTGCTCTCTCACCGACATCAAGGCTTCATTGTAACAAATCTTATGATGGTGACCTCGTGGGCCCTTTCTTTTTTGTTTCATCTCTTTCAAACGCCCTGCAGAAAGAGAGAATCCTGCGGCTCAGTCTTCTCGTTGTGTGAAATAACCATTTCACGATGATGACGAGGAGGAATGTGCAACGGACATGGAAGGGAAGACTGGGACTTTCTACTTTTCTCCCAGTTCCTTTTCTCCTTGGAGCAAAATGACATCATGTTTGTGAGCGCTGCTGCCACATGTGTTGGTGCACGTTCTAAAAGTAGAACGGGCTAGTTTCGGATACGAACACAGAAATTGCTCCTGACACTAGAAAACAACCGTTGTCTGCAGCCTTGCCGGCAGTAATGCACAAAACAAGATGCACGTTGTTGGTAAATACTTCATGTGGCCCTTTATGGTCATAAAATGTGAACACTCAGGATCATCCAGGGTTTATGTGTCATAAATCTACTTCTCATTGTGGTTTTCACATCTGGAACTGAACGGGACTGCAGCTTATGAAAAACACGCGGCCTCTGCTCGCCTCGTTCTTTTTAAGTCGACACTGTTGACAAAAACCTTCAAGTTCTATCCGTGCCCCCCTGGACGAAAAGGCAACAGCATGACCAGTGTTCATGCATGCAATGAGATACATGGTGATTCCTGTCGTTCAGTGTGCGCACGTGTTTAGCCAGTGAATTCTGACAGAGCTTTGCGAACACCGCGGTTTGAAGACGGGAGCAGTTCCAGACTGCAGACCTCCAGAGCTGAGGGGGAAATGTTGCCTGTCAGGATCTGGCTTCAGCCACAGTCCACCTTGATTCAAGTTTTCAAAACAAAGAACATTTTTAAAACTCATGTTGCGTTCAAGAATCCAGATTTTCTTCTATCTTTTTAAAGCAATCTTGGGAAAAGAAAAAAAGCAGCCAACAATCAAATAAATATCGTTTTTTCTGGTCCATAAGTCGCATCTTTTGTGCGTCACCGCTGACAACACGGTGCAGCAGCTGAAATGCTGCTTCCATTTGGATGCAAGGCTGAAAAACTGAACGTTTTTGCGTATCCACAAAAAATGTTTCTGTGTGAACGGACCCTTAGGACAAAAGTGTTCCTGTTTTACATTTACTAATGTAAACTTTACACCGGTTTGACTTTAGTAATAACAGTTTGTCTTAACTGTCACATTTCAGGGGCACAAAAACCAAATACAGGGTTCTTGCCTACTTTCTTCGTTTTATGAAACTACCGTACTTGCTGCAGTTTATGTTGCACTGCCGTATATGTTGCATCAATCCAAATATGTCTAATTAAAAACTTAAAAACAATTATTTGTTTGCTCGAAATTATAGTAAAGGCATGTCTCAGTTAAACGTTTACTTAATAAATGCACTTTGATGGTCAAATCAGCTGCATTTCAAAAGACGATTTGCGGGAGCGTGCAGAGGGAGGCCTTGCTGTGCATTTTCTCACAATTTAACAAGATGATGACTTAAAACAATTATTTGTTTGCTCAACTTTATGGTAAAGGTGTGTCTCAGTTGAACTTTTTTGTAATAAATGCACTGTAATGATCAAGTTAGCTGCATTTTGGTGGTGCGGCAAAATGAATGAAAGCATGATCCCAGAGCTGGACAGGCAGACTTTGGCAAGCTGATTGTGTCATTAATAGCCACTTTTACCTATTACATGACACAACAGCATGCCACATAACTGGAGTGCCATCTAGCGGCTGAAAATGCTAGTGGTCAATATTTTCAGTGTCAGAATGAATGAAAACGATCACCTCATTCAAAATGGTTTATAAAAATGGGGGGAAATCCATAAATAAGTTGCTTTGGCATACAGGTCGCAGGATATGCAAATTAGGCAAAATATGCAACTTGTATAAGCTGGAAAATACGGTACTTGCCATAAACCTGCATGAGTTCCAAACTTGAGCTCCCCGGATTGGAATCAAAATGTCTTTCGTGCAGAACAGAAGTCCAGTTGTTCGACTCTCAGTTAAATTGTAACCAAATTTTAGCTCAATATCTGCAAAACTGACAGAGTTGTAACAACAGTTCTGTTTTTTATAGTTGGTTACTTGTAAAACTGTGTTGTCTCCAGAAGTTAGTCAGTTGTTTTTCCAAAACAGGTGCAAGCAATCATTCACACAAACTACATGTTAAAAGTGTGCCTTGGTTATATCATCTTACCAATCTTATAATTTTTTTATTTTATTTTATTTTTTACACTTTTTTTTTTTTTTTTTTTTTTTTTTACTCTAGTAAACGGGTTTAATGTGGATGAGGTTTTGGTGTGAATTTTGCGGAAACAACAAAACATCTCGCTGAAGTTTGGACTAAAACGCAGCTCAGTTAAGAGCTGTCAACAAATAAATTGAGTTTATCTGTTTATGTTAACATACACAAGCAGATGGAGTAAGTTACAACTTTTTATCCTCTTTGCAGACTACATTGCCATGCTGTTTTTTTTTTTTTTTTTTTTTTTTTTTTTTTTTTTTTTTTTTTTTTT
>JARVLU010000179.1:27298099-27309926 GCA_031762415.1 Simpsonichthys santanae
AGAGCTATGTTTTGATCAAGCTCTAATCCTAACCCTGCTGAGTTAGTGTCATATCTTCTTCATTAAGCTTGAACAAAACATAGCTTTCCATTTCTACAGGCTAAAGGCTAGCCTGCTAACCATACCTCCGTTTTGTGTACAGTGTACATTGCTCTGTTGTTTTGTTTTATATTGTTAATAAAGTAAAAAAATAAAATAAAATACACACAAAAGCAAATCCCACCACTTATGGTTTGGCCTAATGTAATTCCATTTTTTTTTTCAAATGTGATTCTGGCCACTTCTGCTTTGGCCACTTCCGCTTGTTTTTTTAAATGTAATTATGTTTCTTCAAACGTAATTCTTTTTTTTATTTTTTATTTTTTCAAAAATTGTTCATTTACACCTTAGGGGCCACCATAGAAAACTTTCTGCAGCTCTGCAAACAAGGAGGACTAAAGTCAGGTCCGATTAGTCTGGACAAGCGTCTGACTTCCTAAATGAAGTTGTCTGCTGACTTTAAGAACCTTCTTGTTTTGACTGACTGCTCTTTTGTTTTTGTGTGCGTGCATGTGTGCGTGTGTTCTCACAGTGATGAACTCCCACTGGGACAGCTGGACCGTCTCCAGACTCTTTTCTTCTGAAAGCACCATGGCCGGAGCACAGAAACTCATTAGAAAAGGCTTTACGTTCTCAGTCAATTTAGGGGCCTGAGGGGGGCAGCGTTGGCGTGTAACATGCAGGTCTGCAAAGTGCATGTGTGTGTGATTGTGGTTGAACAAGTTAACATGTATTTGCTGTTTACTTAACTCAAAAGCATGTGCTTGTGCGTGTCGTTACTAAAGCCTCTGCATATGGTGAACATAAGGAAGAAAAACAGGACCTTACCTGTCAGTGGTTGTTGAGTCATTGTTGTTTGCTTTCAGGTTTTTGAATTAATGACACCCCTGCGAGTGATCTGTGTAACGTGCGTTTCTGTGCACTTTGCATCTATGAAAACTCCCTTTTTTGGATATACTGTATGTTTTTTTTTAGATGTTTGCACATTTCTTTACATAAATTTACTGCGAGGGAAACAGAGGCATTTATCGATGTAAGGTAGAAGCAGATGGACGTCAGAAGCAGCACAGCTTTGCAGCTTAAAAGCTCATCGTTTCCACACGGTTGTAGTTTAAAGCCTTTAAAGTTGGACGTTAACGTTGTTAGGAGTGGCACTTTGTGGTGTCACATTTACCCTCAGAATGTTTTTCTGCAGGCAGACCTATCCAGACACATATGGTACACATTCAGGGCCGTTTTTCTCTCCATTTTGTATCATTCAGAATGTGTGCTTTCTTTATAGAGAATCCTCAAAGGAGCTAAAGTAATCTAAAGCTCGCGGCCGTGCTAAAAGGAGCCCGACACTGTTTTCCCCCAATGGTCAAGTTAGTCAGTTTTCTGCTTCTTGCCAAGGTCAAACTGAGCTAATAGTTTTCTTGAGAGGAGAGAATGCAAAAAAAATATATCCCCAGATTCAGGTTTTTAAAAAACAGGTAGAATCCTCCACTGTCTGAGGAAAACACGTTTGAGAACTCCTCAGCACAAAACCGAAAGTCTGACCAAGGTTTTAAACTTTTGGAATTATCCAAGTGATAAAAAAACACACCATGTCAGGTTTATTTTGTATGTAAGTCCCATAAAAGTTTGGCTTCTTTTAAAAATCAATTCATAAGATGAAATTAAACTGAAAGATGAATCAGTCAATACAGTACATCTAAAAAAAAAAAACTACAATGCCTGAGAAATCCATGGAAAGGAGCAAAACATTTAAATGGCTTCCTCCAACTGTCTGTGATTTAAAAAAAAAACTAGTATTCCTTGAAGGAATATCACCTGCAACCTTCCATGAATGCGTTTTAGACAAAAACCATGTTTTGTTGTGAAATGACAGTGTTGTAATAATAAAGGCGCTTGTGATCTCATGCGATAAAACAAGACGTCACTCTAAAATGATGTTTTGAACGACTCATCGCTACATCACATTTGAGATTAGTATAAGTTAAATTTACAGAGTAAAAAAAAGGTGTGCTGGCTAAAGTCTGATAGCTGTGGTGGCCATCTTGGATTGGTGTAAATCGGTTGTAAAGGCACACCCAATGAATGCTGTCTTGAATCAAGCTTACACTAGACCTTAACTACTGTAGTTGGCTAATAATTACTTTCTGCGAGTTTCAATAAATATGTACTGTTGTTTGAGATGTTTTGGTAAAACAGATGATCGTCTGTCTTCATCTTTCAGGGTTCGGCAATAAAAACTGATTTGACAAGTTCATAGTAGCTTCATGATTGCCTTGGCATTGAAGGTAGCTTGATTGGCCATGTAGGTTGTAAACTTGTAGCGGGGTCATCGCCCAATGTGAATGGATGGTAAATGGACTGTATTTACATAGCACCTTTCTATCATCAATACTCAAAGCACTTTACAACACAATCTGTGCCCTCATTTACCTCCACACACACACACATTCATACATCAGAATCAGAATCAGCTTTGCCATTGCACTGAAGCACAATGAAATTAGATTTCAGTACAGCCCATCCACGTAAAACACAAACAGACATGGGGAGATGGAGGTGTCTGAGGCTGCGGCCTCGCAGGAGGTGCTGCCTTTTTCGTTCAGATAAGAAAAAAGAAACATGAGGAAAGAGGAGGTGTAAAGAAAAATCATATCTCACACTGTGTCGTACATGAGACAGTCTTAAAGTTGCAACAAAACCTCAGCACAGAAATAGCACATGCATTGAGGAAGGCCAACGAAGGCGGCGAGTTTGTCCGTGGACACTGCCACATAATCCCCATCCTGAAAAGAGATGATGCAACACACTTACTATATCCCTACAAAGACTAATCGGTGCTTTATCACATTCATTCATCAATGGGACACACATTGAAGGCAATGAGGGGTTCAGTGTCTTGCCCAGGGACACTTCAGCATGTGACTGTTGGTGGAATCAAACCCCCAACTCTCCCATTGGAGGACAACTGCTCTAACCACTCAGCCACAGCTGCCTTCAAATGTGACGGGAGCTTTTAGGTACAACTCTGAACAAAACGCTGTAAGACCGAACGCTCTCCAACAGAGTCCTCTGGGTTGATAAGTGATGAGGTTGAGCTCCCTCAGAGAGGACTTCTTTCTGATCTCTCTCTGGAAACAATGACCAGATGCAGCAGCTCTAACCTACATGATGAATGAAGCAGGTGTCATCTGGTTCTGTCGTCTTTTGCTCGTTTGGCTTTACTCTTCTATCTCTATTTAACATTTTACTCGTCTAAAACAGATTTAGGATAAGCTGTGCTGAAGAGGATACTTCATTATTTAATCATTTATGCAAAAGCTTTTGGCCAAATAGGAGGATCTCTGTAAAAAAAAATTTTTAAAAATCCACGTGTCTGAAGCATCGTGGAAAGCGGGAGTGGAGTGAAAGCTAAGGAGGCAAAACAAGAGCAAAAAGAAAGAGTGAAAGAAAAGAAAGAATGTAGATATTTCAGAGCTGAATGTTTTACATTTGAACCCTGGTGGAAAATGTGAGTGTGTGTGTGTGTTCGTGTGTGTGTTTGAATGCATGTGGCGAGGGGGCCTCCTGTGCAGCTCCTCTGGAGCCACTTAGATTTTGGATGGACGGCTTTTAATTTAAGGAAGGCGAGCTGAAAAGCCTGGCTTAACTGCTTCACTAAAACAATCTCATCGAGGAGCCTTAAAAAAAAAAAAAAAAAGCTAAATACGGCTGCGACGACAGCGAAGCTGTTCCAAGCTCTTAACGACATCGCCGAGCCTGGGAATGCACTCAGGGCCGCGTCCACTCATGTGGCTTCAGTTGATGTTTGTAGCTCAGAGATTTAAAATTAAACTTAAGAAATATGTGTTTTAGTAATTAGATACAGTTTGGCTGCTTTTAGCTTCTAACAGCTAAAAACATCCATCCATGTATCCATAATTCATTCATTAATCCATTAATCCATTCATCTATCCATTCATTCATCCATCCATCTATCCAAAATTCATTCATCCATTCATCTATCCATCCATATATCCATCTATCCATCCATCCACCCATCCATCCATGTATCCATCCATCCATCTATCCATCCATCTAGCCATCTATCCATCCATCCATCCATCCGTCCATCTATCTAACCATCTATTCATCCATTCATCTATCCATCCATCCATCCATCCATGTATGCATCCATCCATCCATGTATCCATCCATCATCCATCCATCTAACCATCTATCCGTCCATCCATCCATTCATCCAGACATCTAGCCATCCATCTAGCCATCTATCCATCCATCCATCCATCCATCTATGTATCCATCCATCTAGCCATCTATCCATCCATCCATCCATCTAGCCATCCATCCATCCATCCATCCATCCATCTAGCTATCATCCATCTATCCATCCATCCATCATCTATCCATCTATCCATCCATCAATCTATCCATCCATTCATCCAGACATCTAGCCATCTATCATCCATCCATCTATCCATCCATCATCTTCCACTTGTTCTGAAGTCAGGTCTCGGGAGCAGCAGCTTGAGCAGGGCGCTCCATCTTCTCTTTCCACAGCCTTTTCTTCCAGCTCTTCTGGGAGGACTCCAAGGTGTTCCCAGGTCAACCGAGAAACAAGTCTTTTAGCTGGCCTGGGTCTTCCTCAGGCTCTCCTCCCAGTTGGACATGCCCAAAACATCTCCCTAAGGAAGAACCCAGCATCCTTACCAGATGCTCGAACCAAAACTCAACTGGCTCCTCCCAATGTGGAGGAGCAGCAGTTCTACTCTGAGTATCTCCTGATAACTGAACTTCTCACCCCACCTCTAAGGGAGAGTTCAGCTACCCTGCAGAGGAAACTCATTTCAACCGTCTGTATCCACGATCTCATTCTTTCGGGCACTATCCAGAGCTCGTGACCATAAAGTCCATAAGTTTGCGACCAGTAAACGGAGAGCTTTGCGTTACAGCTCAACTCCCTCTTCACCACAATGGACCGGCACAGAGTCTGCAATACTGCAGACGCTGCACCAATCCACCTGTCAATCTCACGCGCCATTCTTCCCTCACTCGTGAACAAAACTCTGAGATACTTGAACTCCACTTGAGACAGAACCTCACCCTCGACCTGAAGAGAACAATCCACACTTTTACAACTGAGGACCATGGCCTCAGATTTGGAGGTGCAGACTCTCATCCCAGCTGCTTCACACTTGAATGCTAAAACTAACAAAACATTAAATGAAGGCTAAAATTTGAGGAAAAGTAGCTAATGCTAAAAGAAGCAAAACAATAGCTAAAAGCTTAAATTAGCAGAAATGTGGCTGAAAGCATAAACTAGCAAAACAAAAGCTGAAAACCGAAACAAGCAAAAACGTAGCTGAAAGCAAAACGATAACTAAAAGCTAAAACAAACGAGTCAAACTAAATCTAACAGACAGTAGCAAAAAGCTAAAACTACCAAATAGTAACTAAAAACTAAATTGGGAAGAACAGACACTAAAGGTAAAACTAGCAAAAGAGCTACTCTTTTGCTAGTTTTACCTTTAGCTTAAATTAGCGGAACTGTGGCTAAAAGCAAAAATTGTAAACAGTAGCTAAAAACTGAAACAAGCTAAATAGTACCTAAAAATTAAACAAGCAGAACAGTAGCTTAAAGCTGAAACTAGCAAAGCAATAGCTAAAAGCTAAACCGTAACTAAAAGCTAAAACGGCAACTAAAAGCTAAAACAAAACAAGAACCAAAATCTAAATTTAGCGGACAGTAGCACTAGCTAAAAGCTAAAACACGCAAAATAGTAACTAAAAACTAGGAGGAACAGACACCAAAGGTCAAACTAGCTGCAACAAAAGAAAGTAGCTAAAAGCAAAATTGTAAATGTTAGCTAAAATCTGAAATAAGCACATAAAGGTTAAACGAGCAGAACAGTAGCTTAAAGTTGAAACTAGCAAAGCAATAGCTAAAAGCTAAACAGTAACTAAAAACTAAAGCTAACAAAACAAGAGCTAAAAACTAAATCTAGCAGAACAGTAGCTAAAAAAACAACAAACTGAGCAATCGTGCTAAAGAACACAAAGGTTTTCAAGGATTTGAAGAGTTCTTAAAACTACATTTTATGTGGAAAATGTTGTAAAGACATAAAAAACATAAAATGTTTAAAAGTAGCAAACACCAAAAACCGTAGCCATAATGTCCTGAATGAGCTGAACATTTTGAAATCAGAAAATCTGAGATGGATGAAAGTATGATGAAGCAGTTACGGTCCAAATGAACAATAAACAGGGAAACAGTGAACGCTGACTCAGCATTAATGAGAGCAGGAGATTCATCCAGGATGCTGCTGATCTTCCTTCAACATGCCTTGCTGTTGCCTCTCCTACATTTGATCTCTTCTTCGCCCCCTCCCTCGGTCACTATCAGCCTCTGTTTGTCCTGCCTTCTTTTATCAGAGGAGCTAACATTTACACAGAGGCCACAGTGGGGTTTTCAGAAGGTAACGGTCTGGAGCACCTCCAGCTCATTTCTCATCCACTGCTACGTTCCAGGGTTTCCCCAGTGTACGCTCTGAAAAACACTGGAACTTATTACAAGACTAATGATATAAAATAACAACAGCTAATACTAATTTTCATAAGCCATACGTCCAGTTTTCCACTTTGGACTGACGTCTATTTGAGCCAAAAGCTGAGATGTGATGTTTGAATGGAGTTTTAAATCGAGCTTTTGGAAAATCGGCAGTTGTTTGTTTGGTCAGTGACTTTTTTTTTTTTACTACACGATGAACAAGGCTAATGGAACGTTTTCCCTTTGAAGTTTTCTACATAATAAGTTTCAGGAGTCTCCTAATATGAATCCATTTATTTTCTCTGCCATTAATCTGCGTGTGTTTCTCCCAATAACAACAAATCAGAGGTTTGGAAAACTAAAATAAGAACTTGGCCCATCTTGAGTTTCTTCCACAAATGGGACTGCAACACATTCTGAGACATTATTAACCTCCGGGAAATCTTCCCACCCCCTTGTTCTGTAAAACAAGCCCTCCACTTTGACTGGTGGTAAATGGAACATCTTTTAACGCTTATAGGAAGATTATGTTCTGTCAGACAAGCAGTCATTTACTGACACTGTTGATCATTGATTATTGATTACCAGTGTATGTTACAAAGCTTTCATAAATATAAATTTAAGATTATCAGATTAGTTGAATGACACCCCCAGTGGCCTGAAGTATCGCACGCTGCCTTAGTTTGTCAGTGGAAAACAGTTTTCACTGTTATTCATTGTCAGAGTTTCTTTATTTGTCATTCGCACCACATGTATGTGGTGGAACAATATTTTGTACACATGGTTCCAGTTACATCTATTCATGAGTGGAAGTAACAATATACATTTTAAATAATTAACCAGCACCCTTGAAGGTGGGTTAACAAGTTGCTGCAGATGTGTTCTTACAAAAAAATGAGGGTGCAGATTAAAATGACATCAAAGTAACTTCTGAGTTCCACAGAACTGATTTGGACGCAGTGATAACTTTTATAAGAAATATATACATATATTGCAAATTCCTCCTTTTAATGCCTTTCACTGTTTGGAGAACTAAAAAATTATATTTTATATTGTCACTGGTAGTTTTACACGGTATGTTTCCTCCAAAAAAGGGGCGTGGCTATGTGAACAAGAAGGAAGTGACTAAATTGCTTCTATTGTTCTTAATAAAGTTCGCACAAACACTTCTAATACAGTTTACTGGACTCCACATTCAGTTTTTTTTTTAATGCAGGACTTCGGGCATTTTAAAAAAGCTCTTCTTTATATATTGTTAATTTCTATTAATTGGATGTACAGCTACAACTGATCATATTTTGGAGTTAACCCAATATAAGATGGCTGCCACTGCAAACTGACCTTTGCAAACATATAAATGGCTACAACTCATGAACAGGTGAACCTGGCAACATTCCTATCTGTTTGTTAGCAAAATAGCTCATGATCTAAAGGCAGATTTTAATGACATTCTCAAAAAGCACTTACTGGATGTGACGAGCAATATGCATTCTTTCGAGGAATGCTAGGCCTTTAGTCGTTTTGTCATTGCTCTAACAAACACAGTACTTGGTTCCACATTGTTGACTTGTTGTTGTAAACATTTTATCTGGTTTGTGTTGATTTCTGAAGAAAACAGACGTACTGTATCTCAATAATGATTCAGGAAGATCCAAACTCATAACACCCCACAGGCCACAGGATTAAATGATCAAATCACTAAATCCAACAACTCTAAGCAATGTTCTTCTTTAATTTATGCTCTTTCATGGCTGCAGGTTTTGATTTACTAGTTTTATTTATTTATTTATTTTGATCAAACCTTTAAAGTCCACAAATCTGTAAGTAAAGAAAGTTATCTTGGATCTGATCAGTGCTGATGCTGAATGTGAAAATTGAAGTATTGCACAGTCAGGGATTAAGGGGTTGTAATAAAAGGCTGCACTCTAAAGGAACTCAGCTTTTTAAGGCCACCATCGTACTTCACTTCTTGGCTTTCGTGTAGATGTGAGAACGGTCGAGCTTGTCAAGCTTAAAAACACTGACAGATGTTCACATGTGGTATTTAAGTTAAAATGTGACACTTACAGCTAATTGTTGCATTTCTATTATCAAACTGCAAATTTCCTAAGAAAGCACAAAATGTAAAATGGTCACAAAGTCTGAACAGTTGTGATTTTGATACTAATTCCATTAACGTCTGCTTTGTAAACATTTTAGCCTTTTTGTGAGTCTTTGATCCTTTCTATTGCACAATCCCAGCTTTAAGATAATGTTCAGCGCTATAAAACCATCTGCCACGGCCGTAGGAGGTTGGACCCAAGAATACACACCGACCTGGGGAGCTCAAACAAATAAAACTTAACTTTATTACAATAAAACAACAAGGCTGTTGTGGCAGCAACTCCTTACCAAAACAAACAAAAGAAAAAACTTGAGGAAAACCAAACCTGGTATGAATAATGCTCAATGCTCAACTGAAGCTGAAGTGAAAACTGAAGGACTACACAGACTTGGGTAATGAGTAGATGGCTGCAGCTGAGACTAATAGGGATGGTGAACAGTTGTAACTGTAGAAAAGAACTGGGGAAATGAAATGGTGGCACTCAGGGGAGCAGGACACAGAGAACAAATAAAAATGAATAAAATTAACCATAAACACAAAAATATAGCAAAAATACCAGGAAAAAAAAAAAAAAACACTGACAACAACAGTTGAATTAATCTCATATCGCAGGTCAGAACAGAAAGTTTTCTCTTTCAAAGGTCTGTTCTTCAGACGCACGTCCTACCTGCCAGGCAGAGGCCAAAGATGGTGAGAAGAACCAGAATGTAGAGGGAGACGATGGCGTATTTGATGGCCGAGAGGGAGTTCAGGAGGCTGCAGCACTGGTCCTGCTTCCTGCGGCGCTTTCCAGACACTGAAGCAAAACATAGATTTCAGAATAAAAGCACATTTATCAACAAACGTTTTTAAACTCTTGACAAAACTGTATATTTTTTTTTAATCAGTATGGCATGTTGAAGAAGCTAAAGTGTCTGTGTCCAGCTCATTTTATAGCATATATCATACCACTTTATTTATAAAGCACTTAAAACCGCAACAAGGCCAACCAAGTGCTGTACAGCAGAAACAAACAAGTAAAGTACACAGTTCTATGCACTATACGTTCCATCATGTCTGCATTTGATTATTTATTAGACTTTCTAATTTGCAGACAAACAAAAGCTTCTTGTCATCAGTGAACATTTATCATGTTAACCATGCAGGGCCTCTTAAACTTGGGGTGTGGACCCCATTTGGAGTAATTTGGAGTAAGTAAAACCCAACTGGGGGTTCTTAAGAAGGTCTATTGAACTCAGATTGACTGTAAAACTACAGCAATTATCAGTAATTTAGTTTTAACTTTTACAAGGGAGTGAAACCAATGCTCCTGAATGCATAAAAATATAAAACATTGATTGAGACTTCAATAATCCAGGTAAAAAAATCCAACAAAGTTCAGCCAAGTCATCTGGACGGTTTCTTTCCCCTTTTTTATTTTTTTGTTGAGACGTTTCGTCCTTCATCCAAAGGACTTCATCTATTATCTGGGTTTTCTACCTGGATTATTGAGCATGAGCTTTGATGTTTTGAACCACTTTGGCTATGGCTGCCTCAGAGGAGTTGATAGGAGAGAGGGCGGGCCCCAGAAACGATCTTATCATCAGTAAACTGTTTTTTCCCGTTACGGGAGTGTGCTGCTTGTGGCACAGAACTTTTATGTGGCTCCTTGGATCGATGAAGTCCTTTGGATGAAGGACAAAACGTCTCAACAAACAAAAAGGAGACGTCCAGATGACCTGACTGAACTTTGCTGGATTTACCGAGACTCTTTATTAAATGTTAAATTACTGGATATATCTTGTTACAAAGACCTCAGGTGTCAGAGGGAACTCAAGTCGCCTCATCACGAGGAATGTTGTCTCCACTTGGACCTCGTGAGGTCACAGATCCTGTTTTCCTGTAGAGAATCAGGAATCTGGAAAGAAGCCGAATTTTAAACACAAATACTGTTTCTGTAGCGGAGCTCGGTTTCATTCGAACCGCCTCGATCCATCAGTGGATGCAGGTGGACTGGTGTCACACACACACGTTTCCCCTCTAAGATGAACACATACCACCGCAGCCCAAGATAAACACAGCTGGCTCATGTGTGTGTGTGTGTGTGTGTGTGTGTGTGTCACATGGTTGGAATGTACGGTGCAAAAACAAACACTACGCCACGCTGTTCTGCCTCTTATTTCAGTCCTGCTCCGATTCAAAACACACTTTCTAATAAGAAAAAACAAATTTAACAGGACATAAACTGGAAAGTGCAACCAGCAGCTGTTAGAGGGATTAATTTATGATGCGTGCAGTAAAGGTTTTATGGTTTCAACGGTTCAAAAGAGCGAAAAGCCACCTACATGTTTTTTTTTTAATTTAACGCTGAAATTAGACACATTTCAAACAACTTTTTACTGTTTGATTTGTTTAAACATTTACAGCTCAGACAGCATTTATTAGTGCTTCTAGTCTTCAAGTAGGAATTTCTAAAACTTGTTCAGTCATTTTATTTTCTTTAGCATTGAAAGATTTCTTGATTTAATGAATTTTTTAAATTTTAAAATAAACTAATATCCTAAAACAAAAGCTGACAAAATAATTAAATTTGTTGCTGTAGCAGCTGAAGCTCATTTTTGTTTGTAAATTTAGTTAATATTTGCTAAAACTTGTGCTAAAGTCTTTAAATTTGTGTGATTGACAAAGTATGAGATGTTCAAATTAAACTATTCAATGTAAATTAGGCCTATGATTATATGAAGGTATCACCCGCCAGCTTTTATGTCAGTTTTGAAGATTATCTTACAGTGAGAAATGGCAAACTTTAAGCCATTTTGGTCAAATCTGGAAAATAACATTATGCACAATCTCATGCTGTATCCTGCTCATTTTGTTAGAGTTTAAAATGAACTACTATCACATCAAATTTTAGTTCAATATTCATAAAACCGAAAGAGTTATTGCAACTTCTTGTAGGCTTCAGTCTGTGGTGGCCATCTTTAACTGGGTTGGCCAACAGATAATCAGTTGTAGAGGTACAATGATGGATAATTAGTTTTTGATACAGTAGTCCCTCACTTATACTCGGAGTTACATTCCAGATACCCCCACGTTAGGTGAAAATCTGCAAAGTAGGGACGTTGTATTTACAAGTATATATATATATATATATATATATATAC
>JARVLU010000179.1:27320794-27332638 GCA_031762415.1 Simpsonichthys santanae
TTTATCATTATTATTATTATTATTATTATTATTATTATTATTATTATTATTATTATTATCAATGGATTAGACTGCAGTGCTGTAATTTTCCCCCACATCGTCTAAGACAAATTAACAAAATATAACACATGTTTAAAAAGTGTTGGGGGGGGCGGTGTCATGGTGGCGCAGTTGTCAAAGCATCATCAATACATGCCTCGATACAGCTACTCGACACACGCTTCAAAGCCTCGACACAGAAGGACACATCACTACTTTACAATAAATAAACTATACTAACAATAATAAAAATCTTAATAAATACAATAACAGTCAGAACCACCAGAACAATAAGCAGCAACAGACTGTTTACAATCTGACTAATCAAGTATTAAGTTTTTGTCCAAAAAGACCAACTTGTTCACATTTTCTGTCAAAAGCACAGATCTAGTTGCAGTGAAGAGCAAAAAGGTTGCAGGTTTGCCTCCTGGCCTTTCTGGGTGGAGTTTGCACATCCCACTGTGAACTTGTGGGTTTCCTACTCTGGTTTCCTCCCACAGACCAACAGCATGCATGTTAGGCTGATTGGTAATGTCCTGAGGTGTGGGTGAAAGTGTGAATTGACTCTTATATGTATCGCTGTACTGGACTTGCAACTTGTCCGGGGGTGTCATCCCCACCACCACCCCACCCTCTTGCTCTATGACTGCTGGAGATACCCACAGTCACTCCCAGCAAGGAGATAGTGAGTAAACAAAAATAGACGGATGTATTAAAACTGTTTAAACTGCAGCAGCTGGTTCTCTCTAATTATATTACGTTTTAATTATTCCCGTCAGTTATTGTTTTAGTTTACGCCACAAGGCCTTGCTGGATGTGAATATTTATGCTTAAACAGCAGACAGTAATTAACGTGTGGTGGTGCAGTGACAAACAGAAGTGGGGGAGTGAAGAGAAAATATAATGATTTCCATCATTTGATTAAAACTATTGACAGGGACAGAGCAACCTGCAGGCCACATGCCCCCCAACCCCCACTACAATGTTTCTTCACAGATTTATTTTAATCTATTTATTATCATAGATCTGTTTTTATTTTTATATGATTTTAACAGAAATCATATTTTTAATTAGTTAACCCAGATTTTTGTTTTTAATTTAGAATCCTGAATACAGTCTGTACTGCTAAACAGCTGCAGTTAGAGAACGATCATATCTAAATTAAATAAAGTTCTGTGGATTGTGCAACGAGCCACCATTACACCCATTTCCAGTTGGTGGTGGGCTGTAGGCTGTGGCTGGTGATGATGAGCGGTGGAGCGCAGCGCAGGTAACTGCAGGAGGAGTGACGTATAATGAATCACAGGTGTGCAGCGTAATCAGCTGCAGCAGCGCAACAGCTGGGCACATCTGGAGGCCCACACACGGAGACTGATGAGAAGAGACAGACGGCAAACAATAGGAAAAGGGGACAGAGGGAGAACTGTCACACCGTATACGCTTGACTGGTCTGCCATCACTTCAGATGTGTGAACAAGTGGAAATGCATGTTGTGCAGTGAAGAGGGGAATCTGGTGACGACGACCATAATTTGCTGCACAACTGAAAACTTTTACTTCAGTGAAAACACAAAACTGCTCAACTTGTATCATTAGTTCCCAAAAACAAATCAACAGATAAATGAACACAAGTTAGACATGCTTTATCTTTTATTAGTTGAACTGGGATGAAAAGTGGCATCAAAGTGATGTTTTGCCCTTACAGCCTTCTATTGGATTGCTTTTTGATTTTATTAACTCTAATTGTAATGTAACTGGATTAAACTAAGTGCATGCAATTATACTGATTCACATTTGGTTTTAAACTGATTTGCATAGCAAATAACTTAATGTGATTTGGACATGCAATGTGAAATTTTGAACATTTAAGTTTTACTAAAGTTCCAAATCTCTGCTGTCGTTCATCAGTTTTCACATTTGAACATTTAGCTGCAAGTCCTCTTCCTTCAGCCTTCCTCTGTGCTGCTCTTATCCACCCACTTTCTTTCATTAATCTCCTGTCATTTTCCCTTCCTCAGACTCTCTCTGCTCGTCTGTTCCTCTCTCTCTGTCAACACATCTGTTCGTCATCGCTCCATATCTGTGGATCCCTCATCCCGTTTAGCTCTTCTGCTGCTCCCATTGATTTTCATCTCTTCACCTCACCATCGTTCAGTTCTGTCTCTTTTTCCTGAATATTCCCCGGATTCCATTTCTCCTCTGTTGCATCACTGTGCTCCATTCATCTTTTTTTATTTCTCATCCCTTCATTTAATCGGCAAATGTCTCCCTGCGGCTCCTCGTCCATCAGTGAACTGAAAACCCAACTCTTCCTCTGTCTTCTACATTAAAAAAACAAAAGCAAAAGGAAGGCACATATTTATGTGTGAATGCTCCACTGATTTTATGAAGTGAAAACATTTCATGTCCCAGGAAGCGTGCAGTATAATGTATGCTCTGTAAGATCTTCATCACGTTCAGTACATGGCACTAGATGCCTAGAACAAGGCTCGGAGCATGAGTAAAGAAAACATGATTAGATTCATGAACACACAAAGGCACTCAAGCATCAGTCTCAGTTAAACCATCCATTGTGGGTTGAAATGGAATTGTTCTTTAAAAATCTATTTCTTCCATAAGCAGGTGCTCATAAAGCTGTCAAATGGCTTTGTGGTGCGAGATGAAGAACAATGAGATGAATAATCAGCTGTTAAAACACAATGAAAGATCAGTAATAAAGAAGATGTTATTAAAAGTCTTTAAAAGTTAAATAATTTTACCCATTTCCCTGATCTAATTGTTCGTTTGCTTATGTTTCCATTGCAAAAGAACAGCACAGACTGCAGTAAACAATGAAATCTGCTAAATATAACATGAAGGCAAAACTGGGTTGGAGGAGGAGTGGGGGGTTCAGACTGCTGATTAGTCTCCAGTACTTGGAAGTCAGCAAAAAATACAGATGTTTTTGCATTATAACTGTTGTTGCCAGAGTCATTAATTTGGAACTCTGCATGTTTAATATCATTGTTTCGATGTTTATTTTTGTTAATTAAGCTGAAAATAATATACTTATTTTTCTTTTTCTAATTATTTTTTAATTTTAACAGCCCATTCACATATTTACTGTAACAGCAGATAACTTTTTGTAACAAGAGAAGAAAACTGATATATAAGAAGAAGAAAGAACTTTTATTGTCTTCATACCCATGTACAATAATTCAATTCAA
The DNA here is from genome assembly GCA_031762415.1 of Simpsonichthys santanae. Lineage (NCBI taxonomy): Eukaryota > Metazoa > Chordata > Actinopteri > Cyprinodontiformes > Rivulidae > Simpsonichthys > Simpsonichthys santanae. The sequence continues at coordinate 27,324,039 of JARVLU010000179.1, forward strand.
TTCAGTTTATTTATTTAGCACCAAGTCACAAAAGAAGTCATCCCAGGGCACTGAACAGAACTATTCATATAAAAAATAATAATTTAACACTATTTTTCTGTCAATTTGGATTGTCAGATTAGACACTTTGGATTCTATTCTGATGTTGTCCATGGCCGTTCCTCGCCACCTCCCCGAGAGTGCACGGATCTCTCCGGAGGGAACCATTTGAACTGAGAGACTTTATCTGAACTCTGCAGTGCCTCTGTGTGTTGTCTATGGACATGCTCATTATGTGCTAGTCATGTGAGGGTTTTTTTTTTTCATTATCATGCCTTCAACCTTTAGCCAAAGATTAAGAGCATGTTAGGATTTTTTTTTATTTTTTTTTTTTTTTTGGTCTTCAAACTCTATGTGCCGTTTTCACCATTTTTTATTGTCTGTCCAAACAGGTCTCACTTGTAAATGAGTCCTTGAGGCTCAGTGTGATTTATCTGTTAAATAATTGATGAATAAATCTGAGGAGCAGACTGCTTTGAGTTTGACTCCATTGCAGAACTCTCATCTTGAGCAAGCATGAAGGTGACAGTGGAAAGAAAAAACTCCCTAATAAGGAAGAAACTCCCAGCAGAACCAGGCTCAGGACAAGCGTCCATCTGCTTCGACCAGCAGGGTTTGAGAGGAACAGATACACAATGTCAAGTCAAGAATCATGTTAAGATAGAAATAATATCAAATTAAAACAATTCAATTTTAACAATTCATTTAAGGAAATTAGGTCAATTTGTGCTCTAGTCTAAACTTGAGGCAGCATAAGAAGCTGACCCTAATTATAGGATTTATCAAAAAGGAGCGTCTTCAGCCCAGTCTTAAACTGGACAATGTGTCAGCCCTAAGGACAGAAACTGGAAGTTGGTTCCACAAGAGAGGAGCCTGATAACTGAAAGATCTTCCTCCCATTCTGCGTTTGGAAACTCCAGGAACCACAAGTAAACCTGCAGTCTGAGAGCAACATGCTGTGTTAGGAAAATATTGAAAAACAAGATCTCTAACATGAGATGGAGCTAGGCTGTTGAATGAAATTATGTTAGACATCTCTACATGTCAACATATAGGAGTAAAGTTAAAAGAGAAATGCATAAAAATATAAATATAAATGTAAAACTGCCACAAACCAAAATAACACTTGTGCAAAAAAAAAACAAAAAAAAACACGTCACTCATAACCACACAAAAAATGACCCTTGAAGAAAGGAAGTTTAATTTTAATTGCTCCTTTTACATAATAAGAATCCCAAGATGCTTTACAAAATGTAAACCAAACATATTAAAACTATATATTAAAAAACCTGATATAAAACAGGGATCAAGTACAAACACAAAACCCCACAGTGTGGATGTAGTTAAAGTGTCCATCAAAATAATTGAGGCTCAGCTGCTTGTTAAAACATCAGCAGAAGCAAAGCAACATAAAGAAGAGGCTTCCACAGCCTGCGGGTCACTGCTTTGAAAATCTGTCCCCTCCGGGTTTAAAATGTGCAAATAAATGTGGAGTTTTAAAAGATTAGAGATGTGAGCAGGAGTTCATCCTCACAGGACTCTGAAAGGATGGACTAAAACTTTGTAATGAATCCTACAATAAACCAGCTTGTATCAAGAAACCAAACCAGGTGTGATGTAACAAGTGGTACACCGATGTCCCTTGTTGCTGAAGTTTTAAATAGTGAATGTTTTTAGTTTTTGAGATGAGTGTATTTCTGAACTGAACAGGGACTGCAGGTAAACCTTAATGTTTTTGGTGCAAGATGTTCAAATGGAGAGTTGTATAAGTTTGTATATAAAAGAAAGGGAGGCTTTATCCTGGTGAGAGGAGGGAGCTATTTTATCCACTAACAGGCACAATGACGGAGCCAGGGGGTGGTTCATGGTGGCCTTACCTTGGGCCACCACAATCGTTTGACCAAACTGTACTTCAACCAATACAAAATCTAAAAATCTAAGTTTCCTCTTATGATGGGGTGGCCGGATTACATATTTTTATATGTATGATGGTGGCAAGTCAATTTTCAAAAGAAACCTTTTATATGTTGTTTTATATGTTGTTTATTTGCAGCGACACAACAAACTGGAAGTTGGTACATCACATATGTTCAAATTATCATGCTGAGAACATGCACGGACAGAAGGAGGGACAGAAGGAAGGACAGACGGAAGGACAGAAGGAGGGCATTTCCAATTCCTCTACAAATCAGATTTTAACTCCCAAATTCAGAAATTGAAAACTGCAAACACAGTTTTAAAGTCATTCTCTACAATGACTCTCTAAAACAGAGAACTGTCATTGATAAAGCTTCTGAGGCCCGGCTCAACACATTTGCTCAAGTTGTTGCCCGGTTTCAGAAAGTTGGCTTGCAGAGAAGCTTATTTGGGTTTTAGTCTTTTCTGAGTTCAGCTGCAAGAGCTGCAGTAGTTCAGTGGTAAAAACATGCATGTGAGGCTACTTCAGGCCCCGGCCTCTCTTGCAAATGAGATCAGTGATCTCAGTGGGGGTTGCCTGGTTAAATAAAGGTTAATAAATTAATAATGATGATCTTATAATTAGAGATGGTGTTCATGGTTCTTTGAAGAACCTTGTCAGTCCGTTCCTCTCAAAGAGCCGTTTTGAATGGCTTTGAATGGTCACATGATATGGCCAGTGATGTAGTATGGTGTGCATCACTGAGGTGGTACGTCATGATACACAGCCATTCAGTGTCAAGCGCATCCGTGCCACCCTCCTTTTGAACACACGTTTGCCATAAATAATAGCTACACTCCTTCACTTTACCTATTCTTCTTTATGTCAGTGGAAAAGCAAAGGACAGCCAGTGTGTGTCTGCATGTGAGGAGAAAAAAACAAGAACGACTCTCATTTGTCTGCGATTCTGTTCCTGCTGTTCATTTTAAAGAGCTACTCAAAAGATTTGGATCCTTGGTGAACGTCACATCTCTACTTGTAATCCTGAGACTGCAGCTTTGAGCCAAGACTGTGTCAGGAAGGTCATCTGCTGTTAAAATACCACCAAATCCTTAATGCAAGCTCACTCGGCTGAAACCTAATAACCTAATTAATGCTGACACTTCATTAAGAATCACACTTTGTGATTTTCAGAGGATTTAAGAGCAGCAGAGTAGAATATCATTAACAGATAAATGGTGAGAAACATTAGGAAACTGGCTAATTATTAAATCTAGAGTTGGAGCAATGCAGAGAAGAAGAGAGACACAGAACTGAATAGAAAACCATGTTAGCAAACTCATTTATGGAGGATGCTTTGTAATTTAAGTGGTGCCAACTGTGAGACTAATGGTCATATCTGTGCTTTTCTGGGAGTTTATTTAGTCTGTTTAGTTCATCTTAGTAATCCTTTCATGGTTTACTTTTGTCCTTTGGTTTCTGCTGTTGTTCTGTTCAGTTTAGATCTTTTATGTTTTTTTGCATTTCATTGTTCTATTTATAATTGTGGTTTAAATGTTGTTTTGTTTTCCTGGGTTTCTTGTGTTATTTCTTGTCCCCCCTCAGTCAGCTTCCACAGTGTTTGTTCACTTAGTGTGGCACCCTCATCTGTTCCTAGTTAACAATCAGTCCAGGTGTTTCCACGATCCTCTCTCCCTCAGTGTGCTGTACAACCAGTCTCCAGCCACCTCCTCTCCAGCTCATTGTAATTGGTTGACCATGTCCCGGTCCTCCGAGTTTCCTCGTGCACCCGGGCTCTTCTCTCTGAAAGTTTGTTGCCTCAACGGCTTTTTGTTAGTTTTGTTTAGGGTGGCACAGTGGCACAGTTGGTAGATAGTAGTGAAGGAGACAGATCTGGTTGTCAGGCTGAGGAAGTCCTCTGGATGGGGAATGAAACGTTTCTCACTTGAAACGGGTCCAGCTGACGTGATTTAACCTTTTTTTTTTAATTACGTATTTTCAGTTAATATTGATTTGAGTGTTGCATTAAGCCATTTACAAGATCTTAGGGCCCACAATTTTTTTTTTTTTTTTGAATGAACCAATCTCTTTATACTATGTAAAGCCTAGAAACGGTATTTAAATTATTATATTTATGGGGGTTTCATAGGACGGCACAATAGCTCCGTTGGTAGAGCTGTTGCCTCCGAGCGAGAAGGTCACAGGATCAGATGGGGGGCCTTTCTGGGTGGAGTTTGCATGTTCTCTCTGTGTATGTGTGGGTTTTAACCAGGTACTCCAGTTTCCTACCATAAATCAAAATCATGCATGTTAGGCTGATTGGTAACTCTAAATTGTCTCTAGGTGTGAGTGAGAGGGTGAATGGTTGTTTGTCTCGTTTGTCTCCATGTGTCCCTGTGATGGACTGGAGACCTGTCCAGGGTGTCCCCCGCCTCTCACACAGTGACTGCTGGATATGGGCACCGGTGACCCCCGCGACCCAAAAAGGAAGAAGCGTGCAAAGATGATGAATGGATGGATAAACAGCAAAAAGCTAGTGAAAAGCAACAAAGGATAGCTAAAACTAAACATACATATACTGAAAGAAAATAGAAGACAGAAATAGAGCAACTTTAAGTACATTTCAAAGATGTTAAAGTTTTAATTCCTAAAATACGTTGTGATTCTGCAACAAACCACCAGGTGGCGATGTTACATCTGAGGATGCTTCAAGTACCGCAAGAGGAGGATGAGAGTAAACACTGTTTTGTTTCATTCACTTTATTTCATGAGGCAAATCACACCCAGTCTTCACGCTGCGTCTCTCAGTTATGTATGTGAGGAAGATGAAATTGATTTGAGCTGCGGGACAGAAATGTGTCTTCAAACTTATTCCATGTTTATAAGATTTTCACGTCAGACCTGCACCCTCCTGCCAAGTTCTGGCAATAGACTCGCAGAAGGAAATTCATTCAGGCGTCCTCCAAACAGCAGGACGCATGAGAGAGGAGCCCCGGAGAGCGCAGTCTGCGGTGCTGCGTTCACACTAACATAGATTCAGTTCAACAGAATCTGATTATGCATTCAAGTTTAAATATAAGCTAATAAGTTTGACAAAGTAGGTTCAAGCAGGACCGGTGCTATAAGACAACAAGACCCTGCTCGTTGCTGCATATTACAATTATTTACAAGTCCTGGTTCAGTTGTATCCAGGCAGCAAAACCTAAATTAAATGTGCTTCCAGCAAAGTCACTTTATGCCTCAATAAAACACAGACCCACCGGGGCTGTGTGGTTTAGGAAACGCTGTCCTCAGGCATAAAATCAACATTACAGGCCACCATAAGATCGTCTGGACCCTCTGCTCGTCTCCGAGGAGGAACTTTCCTCTGGTCACTTTTTCTGTATGTCAATTACTCCACTGGGACCTCGTTACTGTCTCGGCCAATCATACCTCCTCCTTAATTAACTCAGGAAATTGCACTTCTATATTTACAACCTAATAACCAACCTGGCCGACTGAAAAGGTCACATCAACAGTTTAGCAGTTTTTTTTGCCCTATAGCTGTGCAGCCCAGGAGAATTGGATTCAGAGACGAGCCAAACAAACCTGAGGGAACTTATTAAATACAATAAAAACTGAAGAACTTTTTTGACCTCTAAATGTCAGAGCGGGTTGATTTTCACTTTTCTGTTGAGGAATACAACTCTGTAATTCAACATTATGTACAGCAAGCTGTTGAGTTCATTGCTGGGAGTTCTGTATGTGGAGGAAACAAAACAAGTTTGCATATTTAAGGCTACTAAAACAAAACGTCAGTGATCTGCTGTCCGTATCGTCGGTGATGGCAGCTGAATTGCTCAGATTAGGTTTTCTGTGCTGCATAATTACACTCTCTTTAAGTGAGGGTGACAATGCGTTAACATCAAAGCCCTTATTATTACACCACAATATCCTGATGCATGCTCAATAATCCAGGTAGAAAGATCCAACAAAATTGTCAGGTCCTCTGGATGGATTAAATTAAAAATAATAATAATAATAATAAATTATTGGTCTAGCACAGAAGAGCAACATCATCAGGCCAGGACTCTGCAGTCTACACTAAACCTACAAATTGTATATTTACTTTAGTTTCACCATTACAATATTTGCTATTGGTTTAATAGGGAACTAAATGATTGTATATCAACTCAGTCACATCAGAATCATTGAACTAAAAACAAAATCCATGTGCTTCTATAAATATTCCACTTTTTATTTTTATTTGTATTTTTTAGTTTTAATTTGTTTTTATTTATTTACTTTACTGATTTATGGATTTTTGTATTTTTTTTTATTTTAAATTTTTCTATTTTAATTGGTTTTTAATTTTATTTAAATGTTATATTAATGTTCTTTAAACATGTTAATTTATATATATATATATATATATATATATATATATATATACACTGTATATAGTTTTTTAATTATTTTTATTTCTATCTGTTTATTTTAATATGTCCAAAGGACCTGACTTCACTTTGTTAAAATTTTCTACCTGGATTATTGAGCATGCATCAGGATATTCTGCTACTTGTTTACTTCTTTTAAACACTTAATGCATTTTGACAAGGGTTTAGGAAATATTGAGGGACATTTTCCTGTATTTTTACAAAGCATTTTCTAAATTTTTTAAGAAGTGGCTAACAGCTGTTAAACCTTCAAGTTTCTGAGCTGATACTGTCTCATGTGACGAGGTAAGTCCTAATCCCTCCTCGCAGTGTGTGCTCACAAACAGGAGTCTCTGAAGTAAATTAAAAACTGAAAGGCAATCCAGTTTGTTCAGGATGAAGATCAAACTTGACTGTAAAACCAATAAATAATAGATTCAAATGTTGCATAAATCTGACTTTGACTTTATTAAAACAAGAAACCGACAGAGAGAAAGATACATTGGGGTGTTATTTTAAGAACCCTTTAAAAATGTTCTCGTTTATGTTGCAGTTTTTCATGCAGCACATGTTGTAATCTGCAGCCTTCAGTGCTTTTCTTTAGCTCCAGTCTCTTTAAGTTTCTCCCACTAAAATATCCTGTTCATCAGTCCTTTGGAAAATAAACAGAGCTGCTGGTTTTTTTTTTTATTATTAAAACTTAAAGAATTAAGCAAAGTGAGTGTTATTTCATGATATTTTCCAGTGAAGGAGGATATAAGGATTTTAAAATGAGGCATTTGCTTCACCTTAGGGGAGACGTTAAAAACTTTTTCATGTAGACTTTGAAGAACGCAAACAAACGACTACATATGATTAAAAAAAAAAAAAGTTGTTTTAGTGTCACAAAGTCAGTTGTTTAGTCTTTCACTCAACTTATGAGTAGCTCTTAAAGGCTGGAAATGGTCAATAAACTGAAACGTTTCAGATTTTTTCTGTAAAATAAACAATGAATAAACATCAGGAAAAAGAGTCAGCTGGTTTGGTGGTTTTCCAGGCATGTCTTACTTGGAGGAGACCCGGGTCAGACCCAGATCCAGCTACAGGGATTAGTTCTTCCCTCTGACCTGGGAAGTCCTCGTCTGCGTCTGCGACTCGACCTCGAAAAGCTGATAAATGAATAAACGTGCTGTTGGAGAGTAAACAGCTTTGTGTGGTTTTACGTTTCAGGGTTTTGATGGTGTGCTCGCAGAGCGATGGACCGATCACAGCGCACGTCATCGTGGTCAGTAGGACAGGTGCTGAAATGGGTCCAGAAACGGCACCCACAACACACGAGCACGCTCCACGAAGACATAATCAAACATGAAATATCAGGTACAACTCGTTCATTCTGCTTCTTGTTGGGGGTGTAATACTACGTTTATCTCCTGTGTTGCTTGTTTCCACAAACGCTTCACGTGGATCAACTGCACCGTTTGGATCATTTTGAGAACGTAACCATCTATTACCATTTAAGACCGAGGTCATGGTGCAAACAAAACTTGGTCTTGTCTCCGGGCGCAGGTATAACTGCTGCTCATGTGGTTTTGAAACTCTGCTACCTTGGCAGGTTTCTGTCCCATAATGGTCAAACTGGTGAGAAAAGCACAACAAGAATCAACAAAGCCACTGCAGCCCTGACCCCCAGCCCAGATCGCAGTGTACAAGAACTTCTGTATGGAAGTGGAAGCTGGTCGTACCGCTGTCATTGCAGACAACTGGACCAACGAAGGTGTCTTTGCAAGACCTCTGGCAACTCTTGGATGGACATGATACCCAGCAGGTTTAGAAGCCTAACTCGTGAAAAATCAGCTTTAATGACTCCAGAATCCCAAAGGTTCTGTTCAACTAGGAGTAAACTGCCAAAGACAAGGTGAACAGTACAAGAGATACAAAGACGTTTTTAAGTTGAAGCTCAAAACTTTGTATCCTAAACTGGGAAACCAGTGCCATTGAATGGTTTAAGCGCCACTCTTTGAAAGGAGGAGTAAATTTGAAATGCCAGCAGACAAAAACCCCAAGCTGTGCACCATGCTGCTCTGCAGGACCCAACACCCCTGAGTTAGGGATGCTCGATATTAGATTTCTGACTGATATCTGATATGTCGATACGTTAAAACTTATTTGGCCGATAACCAATACATGTACTTGCCTTTGTCAGAACATAGCCCTCTCTCTTATTTAGGCTTATTTGCTACAAAAATTGTGTAACAGCTGTAAGAGCTGGT
>JARVLU010000179.1:27383792-27414330 GCA_031762415.1 Simpsonichthys santanae
TTCATTCATTCAACCTTTATTTAGGCAGGTTAATCTCATTGAGCCTCGAGGACTCATTTACAAGAGAGACCTGGTTTTCAGCTTGTTATACTCCTTTCAGTTTATTTCTGCAAGTTTTAGCTTTTTCTACTATTTCAGCTGTTTTTATGCAAATTTAGGCCTTTTCAGCTAATTCCACAGTTTTCATGCTCATTTAACTGTTTTCAGCCTAATTCAGCAAAAATGTGCTCTCTCCACTTCTGGTAGTTTAAGCTTCTTTCTGCTTGTTTTAGCTACGTTTCAGGTGTTTTTTGCTAATTTGAACTTTTTTCCAGATATTTTCCACTTTTTGTGTTGCCTGCCTCAATTGGCAAATGTGTTCTTTCTGCTTTCTTATGCTAATTTAAATTACTCCTACTTTTTTCAGCTAGCTTTTTTTTTTTTTTTTTTTTAGCATTTTCAGCTAACTTCAGCTGTTTTCAGATTCAAGTTTTTCCTGGTAATTTCTGCTACTTTCAGCCTAATTAACTTTTTTGTACTATTTTCAGCTTATGTTACTTTCAGCTTTTTTCCAGCTAGTTTCAGATTTTTCTGCTACATTCAGCCTAATTAACTTTTTTATACTATTTTCAGCTTGTTATGCTACTTTCAGCTTTTTTTTTTGCTAGTTTCAGATTTTTCTGCTACTTCAGCTTCTATTTATTGTAGCTGTTTTTATGCAAATTTTAGCTTTCTTGGCTAATTCCACATTTTCAAGCTAATTTCAGCTCTTTCCACTTCTCATAGGTTATCTTTTTGTCTTTTCGGCTACTTTTTAGACATTTTTTGTGCTAATTTTACCTTTCTTTTTTTGTTGTTGTTGATTTCTGATTTCTTATGCTCATTTCTGTTTATTTAAACCTAATTCAGCAAATATGTGTTCTTTCTGCTTTCTTCTGCTAATCTAGGATAGTTTTTTTTCATTTCAGATACATTTAAGCATTTTAGCTCTTTCAGCTGTTTTTCAGCAAGTTCTTAACACTGCGTTTTCACAGGAAATGTAATTTCTGTGGTTGGTATTTACAACCATGTCTTATTAGTTAGTGTCTAAATGTAACCAGGAAACTGTTGACCAAAGAAAACTAAGTAAAAAAAAAAAAAAAAAAGCACAACTTTATAACTATGTACACAACTAAACTTTAAAAAATCCAAACTTTGTTATAATTCGGGAATCTTGCATGAGATTGTGCAAAATGTTGTATTCAAGGTTTGACCGAAGCCTTTACAGCGCTGTCATTCTGCAACAGAAGATGATCTCAATGTAAAAAATCTATTGTTAAAAAGTGGCGGGCGATATGCATTTCTTCACGAAGCGCCAGGTCTTTAAGTGTCAACAAAACCACTAAGACTTTATCGTTTCCTTTTGCCAAACGTAACATGATTACAGCAACATTTTGTTGTGTTGAAGCAGAAAATTCAGCCTTTTTAGTGTTGTGTTATCCTTTGATCATAAAGTTGAGTATTTGTGTCTGTGGAGGTTCTGCTGCGTTGGCAGCTCGAACCTGCTCCAGTAATTGACTTGTGTTATTTTTAATGGGGCCATATGTTGTTCCTGCTGACTGTGGAGCACTCAAACACATCAAACACAAACGCTGCTCATGTTTGACACCTTGTCAACATTTCCTCTGGATTTTGTGCGTCGGTGGCTAATTCAAGGACTAAAGCTTTAGTTTCTCAGCTTTTGCTCTTTTTTTCTGCTCATTGTGCTCAAAATAAAAAATCAACATGAGAGAGTGAGGCTTGAGAACATTATGAAGGAATGTTGGTGGTTCTTATAGATGGTGTGACTGACTGTTAGCAAAATATCTCATGACAGGATTTTAATGAAACTCATTGGATGCTCGTCTACAACTCATTAACTTTGTAATCAATCCCATGCAAGATGGCTGCCACAGCTAAGCCACCTATAACCTATAATATGACTCAGCCAGTTTTTGAGCTAAAAGTTGGTGTGGTAGTAGCTGAGAGTCATCCCAAACACATTCTGTAACCGATTAACTCTACCTTTACCTTGTGGAGTAAAAGCCTCATGTGGCTCCAGGTCTTTGCCACGGATGGAAGTGAACCAGCAGCTTTCCTCCGACTCCTTCTTTCTTCACGAAGCTCAACGTGAAAACGTGTCAGCGAAAACGCCAGGCGGGGATTGTGAGACTTTCCTGTCGTTTGTTTTGAACGCAAACCTGTGAATCTCACACAATCTCGCCTGTGATGCGCTGACAGCAAGTTTGTCTTTCCACTAACTTTGGAGCTGTAACCAACCGTGCGCATGTGTGTGTGTGCACGCTCATTTGAACACACAAGCATGTGGGCACGCCATCATATCCGTCTCTTGTGACCCCGTCTGCCATCTGCTGACAGCTTCCTTGTTGTTTTGTTTATATCACGTCGCCGTGTATTTGTTCCAAATGCATATGCATGAGCAGAGACACACACACACACACACACACACACACTGGTGTGGTTTACTGCAGCGATGACACATTCTCCTCTGAGTGCCGTGGCTGCGATTGGAAACTCAGACACTCTCAGAAGTGAGCGTTCAAAGTCATTTCTGTTGGTAAACGCTGCAGGCAAATTGGCCACGGCTGCTTCTAAGAAGCTGCATGTCAGAGCTGTTGGAGGGCTGCAGAATAAGAAAGCAGTTTAATCGAAAGTCTAATCTCCATTCTTATTACCTCCCACTTCTCTTTCTGAGTGTGTGTGTGTGTGTGCGTGTCTAAGATGCTCTGAGCAGCACTTATTTCTTAAATTTATTTCCTACAAACTGGAATTTTTAATGGATTTGCAGCTCATATTATCTTTTTGTTGGGATTGTCATTTATAAAATAAAATTATTTTTAACCTGAGCTGATGTGTTCATCTCTGGTTTCGGTCTCCTTTGTTCTGTTTTTCCACAGTCTCACGTCAGTGTGAGTGTGTCAGGATTTTTCTTTAACTAGTTTCCATAATCTGAGTTGGAAAAACGGCATCAGAGGCTGAAGCGAATCTTTTTATTTGCAGTGAGGCTGTCAAAACAGGAGATGTGTGTGTGTGCCAAGAAGTATGTGAATTTTTAGCTCCTCATTCAGATTGAACGTTTGAAATATGATACTGAATCAGTAGTTGTAACAGTTTATTATTTTTTGTTTAATATGTAAAATAAGAACTTTAAACACTTTGCCTGTTGTGATATTAAAATAGTGTTTATGATCGTAACTGTGAGTCCAGCCCTTCATACTGGACTTGTAATATTATGAAAGTGTTAACCTGGAAAATAGGACTTTAGTAAACTTAAAAAAACTGCAGAAATTAAACTGAATTAGTTTTATTTGGAAAATGAGAAGTCATCTTGAGCAAGTCTTTTCTGCAGGATGTAAACACAAGGTTAAACAAAGAAAACAAGTTGTATTAAGCAACAACTAAACCATTTAAAAGCCTAGAAAGATATCGCCCGCTGCCTTTGATACTGGAGATTTAAACTAAAATCATCTTGTCAGAGCATGTGTTGTGAATAACTCCCAGCTACTACCACACCACAATACCTACAAGATCAGTGCAGTTTTAGCCATTTGCTTGTCTCAAAGTCATTGGCTGTGGCCTCCATCTTTAATTGGCTTGAATCCAAAATTTAAACAAAACGCAGATTATCTCATATTTTGCTAATTGTTTTCCCACTGTGGGTGGGACTGTCGATGCAAAGTGAACATCATCATAACTGTAATTGGACGTCAACATTTTTAGCTTATATTGACACTCCTTGGTGGTCCAGGTGTTCTGTAATTTTTGCTGTATAAATCACAGGTTTTTGCATAAATTAGCATACCTGCAACTTATATAGTGAAGCAACGTATTTTTCTTTCCATATTTTTAACCCAATTTTTGGCTGAGAGCTGACAATTTTGTTCATTCTGACATGGAAAATATTGAACACTACCATTTTCAGGCACTAGAGGGCCCTCGAGTAATATGGCAAGCCACGTGTCATACCTTAGGTAAAAGTGGCTATTAATGAGACACTTGGCTTGCCAAAGAAAGTCAGCTTCATCTTGCTCCAAAACTCCTGAAGCAAACGTCAAATCAGCTGCATTTTGCCACGCTGCCTAGGCGAAATGCAACTGATTTCAGATTCAGATTATTATTGCCATTGTCAAGGAACAGGATTCACAGACTAGGAACTTGCTTAGGCAAAAATGTGCAAATAAAATATAAAAGATAAAAGAAAACATACGTACACCAACCAATGCAATACAATAATCAGAAAAAATGTGAAAATGGAGCAGTGCAGTTAAAATACAGTGATAAAGAGTCAGAGTCAGAGAATCTTTATTGTCATTTGCACCACATGTGGTACATGTGATGAGACGAAATTATGTACACAGGGTCCCAAAAGTCATAAAGTGACCAAAGCAGAGTTATAATTTGTACAGTAACGGGATTATGAAGGTTCAAGTGTCCGACGGCATAGGGGAAGAAACTGTTCTCATGGCGGGAGGTGCTGGTCCAAATGGACCAAAGCCTCCTGTCCGAGGGGAGTGGTTCAAAGAGTTCATGTGCAGGATGAGAAGGGTCAGCTGTAATCCGACCTGCTCGCCCCACAGTCCTCTAGACGTACAGGTCATGGATGGATGGGAGGCTACAGCCGATTACCTTCACAGCAGAGCCAACGATGTGCTGCAGTCTGTGTCTGGCCCTGGCAGTGGCCCCGGCGTACCACACTGTGGTGGAAGAGCAGAGGATGGACTCGATGATGGCTTGATGAGGGAGCTGAACCAGTAAAGTGCAATTATTAAGGAAAAGTTCAACTAAGACACTTTGCTATGATGTCGAGTAAACAAATACAGCAATTGTTTTTAGGTGCTTATCTTGTTAAATTTCAAAGAGATGCACAGTGAGTCCTCCATCTGTGCGCTCCCGCAGCCGCAAAGCTGCTTTTGAAATGCAGCTCATTTGACAAATATAGTGCACTGATTAAGGAAAAGTTAAACTGAGATACACCTTTACTGTAATTTTGAGCCAACAAATAATTGTTTTTAAGTGTTAATTTTGTTAAATTCTTATTTAAGTCCTCCCGTGCGTGCTCCCGCAGCTGCCATTTGGCAGCCAATCCATTTTTGGCTCAACACCAGCCAACATTTCTGGGTTGTCAGCATAATAGATGTGACATAATACGGTGAAGCGGCATATTTGTTGTTTTTTTTTCTCCACTTTATTAGACGTATTTGGACTGATGCGACTTATACGGCGGAAAATATGGTAAACGATGAAACGACCACTTGGGGAAATAAAAAGCCAACTGCAAAATTCTGTCAAGGTTTTTAGGTAAATTTATTTCTCCAGTTGTTGCTTCTCTGTTGACATAAGCTGTAAATCTGACCCTGCAGTTTAGCAGATATAACTTAGCAGCTTCAGTCTGGGAGAGCTGCTGCAGGGAGAACAAAGCTGTAAAACGGAGGAGCGTTCAGTGTCCGTGTCAGCAGTGGGATCATGTTTGCATTCAGACACTCGTACAGCACAAACAGCCCGAAGGGGCTTTGTTTCTCCTGTATCTGTGCTTTTTTTAATTTATTTTTAAACAACAATCTAATGCAGCATCATCTGACAGCAGGAGCCAGAACTTTCCTACATGAATCTTGGCACAAAAATGACCAGATATCCAAATAATTAAAGGAGCTTGTAATTAGAGGTGACTCATAATTCTCCACTCGGCTCCAAAATATGATTTACATTTTCACACCAAGGGCTAAGCTGAAGTGGCCACACTGTAATGGAGTTTTTTTTTTCTAAGATGCAAACCTCTAACAGAGAGCCCAGCTATAACACTTTAATTTTTATTAAAACACATGAGCAGAGTTTTCAATTGAAAATTTTGAAATACCATTGACGAGCGTGAAAACAGAAACTGCTGCGGTTCTCAGTTTTACATACTCTGTGCAAAATATTGGTGTGGTAGTAGCTGAGAGTTGTCTCCATTACATAATATAAGAGCGGGACACCTTTGTTTAAAAGTTTGCCATGGACTGTTTTCTGTTTGCAAAATACTTCTTGAACCATTGGACAGATTTTAATGAAACAGAAGGTAATCACTGGATGTACGTCTTCATCTGATACTCACTGGAAGTCAACTCAAGATGGCCACCACAGCCAACTGACCTCGGGAAGCACAAAAATTACTCTAGCTCAAACCGTTTCACGTACATTGAGCTATAATTTATAATTTGGTGTGGTAGCAGAGATTCATGTCCAACAGATACTCTTAAGTGCTAGCAGGTTGCAGATTGATTCATCTTTTTTTTTTTTTTTTTAGCAAAATATCTCATGAACTATTAGATATATTTTAATAAAACTTTCATTGAGTACATCTACATCTGATTAACTTTTAGTGTTGATTTGATTAAAGACTGCTACAGTTAATCTAAGTCTGCTAACAAAAAAGTTCACAGTTTCCAAGATTGGACCCAGGAATGCAAACTGTACATGAGGAGCTTGAGTAAAACAAAGTTTATTAAACAGAACAAAATGAAAGAGATGTTGAAGTGGAAGCAAAAAACTCGGAAACACAACGTCATGAGAAAACTGAAGAGAACAGGACATGACATGAGCACACAATGCTAGACTGAGGAGCAGAGAAAACATCTGGAGCTAAGGAAGGGGGTGGGAACAGCTGGGACTAATGAGAATAGTGAACAGGTGCTGGTGGGCTTGGCAGGACAGAAACCAACTGAGGAATAGTCCTTGAGAAATGAACTGATGGCACAGAGGAACATAGGGACAGAACAAAAACACAAAATGGGAAAAATAAACTATACCAAAAATAATAAACTTTAAAAATCTACTAAAAATACAGGCACTGACCAAAAAGGTTTTAACATGGTCCGTTTTACAAATGTTGTACTGTAGTTTAATACAGAGCTTAATTTGAGCCGGATTCTGCCGGAACAGGACCCGGGAACTCCCAGATTTTGACAGGGTGCGTTCCGGTA
This sequence comes from Simpsonichthys santanae, assembly GCA_031762415.1. Lineage (NCBI taxonomy): Eukaryota > Metazoa > Chordata > Actinopteri > Cyprinodontiformes > Rivulidae > Simpsonichthys > Simpsonichthys santanae. The sequence continues at coordinate 27,390,770 of JARVLU010000179.1, forward strand.
ACTGTTTGCTTGGATCTGGTAACTCTCAGGCTTACTAATAATTATGAACAAATTTGACTGCCTTGAACAAATAAAACTTATGTCAGATATGTAATTTGAAGATAATTACATAAACACTAATTTTAAACACAATAGCCACTTACAAGCTTCTTAATATGACACCAGAGCTGCCCCTACAAGTAGCATTTCCGCCTCTACCCTTAAAATAATTCTCCGACTCTAAAAGTTCAGTCATGGGCAATTTAATTAAAAACACATAAATATAACTAAACAGCACAACTAAATTGCAAATCAGTTTTACAGTTCAAGTGGGTCATAAATAAAATTTTGATTAAAAATACAAGAGAAATGTTTGATGGGTTATGTACATCACGTTTCAAAACAAAGGCACCAATTTGTCAAAATAACACCGATCAAAATGTCGAAAAGACAGTCCACTAAACAACCGAGAATTGAAGTGGCAGTGGAGATACTGGAACAGGTACAAGGATGCTTGAGAGAAACTGAGCGTGCTCTATTCACACAGGGAAAGCTGTTGGTCAGGCCACTTCCTGTTGTTCTTTAAAATAATAGGTAAACATAGATGTTAAACAACCCATTAAAATACACCAGAATGCAGGAAATTGCATCTACTTTATTCAAAAAATTTCTGGGGACCCCCTCTGTTTGTGTTTCGGCATCGTTTGGGTTACAAATTAAGCACTGGCTTAATATGATAAAAGCTGAGTCACTGACAACACAAAACAGATTGATGATTAAAGTTGTTTTTAAAATTGATCAGAACTGAAAAATCTGTTGTTTTAGGATTATGTTTGACTGAAACGCTAACATATTTTAATCTGCTTCTTTTCTGTGTCTTCATAGAAATAAAACGAGTTTAATCTTGATTTCCATCAATCAGTCATTTGAGTATCTTTCCTGGATTTCCACAAACTCCTCCAGAACCACAGCTATTTAGAGTCTGCGTTTGTTAAAAGTTTTTGAGCAGGAGTCTGTACCGTAACTCCCAACAAGTGTTGGAAGATGAATCCACAAGTTGTGGTGATGACTGTTTGTGCAGCCCTGTCAGAATCTGGGTCACTTCTTGACTGAATTTAGCTGCTCCTATGTTTCTGAAACGAAAACAAGTTTGAGGTTTGCTGCTGTTCGTTTTCACCGGCCTCTTTTTATAGATCAGATATTTGGTTATGTATTTTTATAACCCTGGCTTCTTGTGCTGCTCCTCGTTGTCACACAGACACTCATTTCGTTCTTCATTTGTGAAACCGATACCACGTCTGTTCCTCCTAAAGTTGGGAAGCTCTCCGTTGAATTTTGTTTCAATGATTCCCTGGCTCTCCAGTGTTCGCCCTGTTCCCAGATGGACCAATCAAAAGGTGCTGTTAATAATTTGTCCAGCCTCGATACAAACGAGTTTCCTTCGAACATCCGCCGTAGTCTGAGAGGAAGTGTTGAATATTTAATTGAAGCTCATGGCTCTTTTATTTACCCAGGAGACTTCTGCACAGAAAAATGCAAGAAAACCTAAAGTTGAACCAAAACCAGCATGAATGAGCCTCTTTTAAGGACTAAACTTCATCTAATGTGGAAAGTATGAACATTTTAAACAAGTTAGTTTGACTTATAAAGTATTTATTTGACTAAAGTTTCAGATTTTTTATGCTCATGACATATAATTGAAATTACATTTTATTTCCCCCATGTAATAATTTTATCATCTGCCATCAAAGACAAAGCAGCCATAATGTTTTTAACTTGTCAGTGTATTCATGCTGTTTTTTGGATGTAGTGAAACTTACAGAAAGTTAATTGTTGGTTGACCATCCTAAAAAATTAACTTTTCAAGTCTATCTAATTCAAGGCGGCCATATAACTACCGTATTTTTTGCTGTATAAGTTGCACCTTTTTGCATAAATTTGCAAGTCCTGCGACTTGTACACTGAAGTGACCAATATACTTTTTTCCCCATATCTTTAACTCAATTTTTGACTCAGAGCTGACAATTTCATTCATTCTGACATGGAAAATATTGAACACTACCATTTTCAGCCACTAGAGGGCCTTCAAATAGTATGGCAAGCCAAGTGACTCATTAATAGGTAAAAATGGCTATTAATGTGGTACTTGGCTTGCCATACAAGCCACCTTCGTCTCGCTCTGGAACTCCTGGAGCAAACTTCAAATCAGCTACATTTTGCTGCATTAATCAATTAATCAAAGGTCTGTCAACAGAGACGATAACGGTTTCCCCACTACAAAAGGTCTGAAGTAAATTAAATTATTTTTTAAATGCTGTTTTATGCCTCTGCATGATGAATATGGTTTTAATGAAGATTCCGTGATGTCGCCAGCCGTTTTGTTTCTGTAGCAGTTCAGAGCTCAGGAAACGTTTCCTGTAAAAGTGACGACGCTCTCTGCACCGCCGGTGTCGAGGCTGTCCAATTACAGGCCAGGATCAATGGCCTTGTCAGACTGCTGCGAAAAGTTGCTCATGTGAGCGCACACGCACACATTACCATCATCCTCAGCTGTGCGAGGTCATGACCATCCATCAGGGTTCGACGCTGGATGTCAGAGTGAAGATCGGGTCTCTCACCTCCCTTCAGCCTGACTTCTTTAAATGCCCCTAAAAGCAGGAATGTTTACCCCAAAAGGAGAAAGTAGCACACAAAAATGAACACACACACAAGTGGGGGAGTGAAGAAGAAGAAGGAGGTAAATAAATCAAGTCAAGGTTGTGGCCTTCCTTGGTGGAAATGACGCATGTGTGCAGCAGAGGTGGAAGTTTTACTGTGTTCGAGCTGCTTGTCGTTCCCGTCAGACTCAGATTTCTGTGTGATTTCTACGTGTTTGAGGAAAATGAAGCGCACACCTTTTGTGTCGGTGCATAAATGAGGCCCGCTGACTTTCACTCATATAATGTAACATTTTCAGTTGACAGTTAAATCTCTTGAAAGGTTTTAAGTTGTAGATATGTTGTATTAGGGCTGGACGATATGGCCAAAACTTTTCTTAGTATATATTTCTTAATTTCGGTCGATAAGGATATAATTTCGATATTGATATAAATAATTTAAGAGCCTCACATAAACTGTACAAATAAATTAATGTTCACCTTTTATTTGTATTTAGCCTTCAAAGAAATTTGAAATTTGTCAAATAAACATAAAATTCTCAACTTTGTCAATATTAATAGTTTTAACTTTAAACAACAACACTGCCACACTGAGAGCAGACGATTTAATTCATTCTGACATATTGAACATTACCATTTTCAGCCACTAGAGGGTTCTCGAGTAATATGGCAAGCCAAGTGTCTCATTAATAAGTAAAAGTGGCTATTAATGAGACACTTGGCTTGCCATAGAAGCCACCTTTGTCTCGCGGTGATGCATAATAGATGCGACTTATACAGTGACGCAACTTTTTTTTTTTTCCCAATTAGACATATTTGGACTGATGCGACGTGTACGGCGGAATGTACGGTACTCCAATAACTCTTATAAACTGCACTATTTGACATAAAGTAGTTCAGGAAAATCTTTTATGGTTTTAATGGTTTGAAATGAGCACTTTTAGGCAAAGTTTGGTCAGAATTAGACTTGGTACAAATTGAAAATGATTTGGTTTGTTATTCATTGGATGAACTTGTATTAAGCAAATTTTAAAATACTGTTTGACCCAAAAATATTTTATACTTTGGAACTTAACAGCATAATTTATAAAAGGTTGCTGCTCACAAAACTGAAGCATAAAAAATGTGAGAACATCTGTCCACACAGAGGTCACTTGGCAGACGCAGAAGAAACCCCTTCCATCTTTTCTCCACATTAACAGATATATTTTTATTACTTTTAACAGCAAAATGAATCTTGTTCCAGTTTACTGGAGATGAATGTTTACAGCAAATACAAGAAGAGAAGGAACAAACAACGAGTTATTTTCCTTCAGGGTTTAGTCAATCAAATCCTCCGTTTAAAAAAAAAAAGAAAACAACAGATCAGATGAGAGGAGGAGGAGGAGATCAAAAAAGATTAAAAGGAGGCGAGGAGACAGCTGGAGAGACTTTAACAAAGTGAACATTAGGAAGTCAGATATTGTATAATTAATCAGAGCTCTGTGAAGCGCTGCGTACGCGTCTCTGAGATCATAAAACATTCATGCACACACTCACAAACAGACACATTCTAATAGATAAGGAGCTCATGTCCAGCATCTTTCCCATCTCTATTCCAGCGCCAAGGTTTATTTTGCACCCCGGACAATTTAACAGCAATTTGAACATCTCTGTGATTAATAACAACAAGCGGGGACCGGGGGGGTTGTGTCTAGGGACGTGTGGTGAGAAAAAAAGCGAAGGCTTAGTCAAGGATTTCACTCGTGAGGAATGACAATATCTTGTTTTGGCAGCTTTGCTGACTTCACTGCAGGAGCTGATGGGTGTGCGGAGAGGAAAAATGAAACCTTTTTGGCAAAGATGTTTTTATGCCATCGGCAGCGTTCCATAAATTTAAAACCGTTTCCTTGTCAGTAGGACATGCCAATGTTTTTGTCTAATATTTTCGTGTTTTACTGATCAGCCTGTAACAAAATAAAAGTAAAATATAACAAGTATTTATTGAAGTTAAGCATAGCACCTGCAGTTTGATGCTTTATCATATAAAAGCACTCTGACAGTGTGTTTGACGAGTCTCAGCTACTACCACACCAAGATTTAACTCTTTATCTGTTGAATTGACCAAATTGTTGCCATTCTTTTAAAGTGGCTAATTCAAATTAGCTGTAGCAGCCATCTTAGATTGAATTAACTCCAAATGTTAAGTTCTAGATATAAATGTAGTGATTATTTCCTAAAAGTTTAATTAAAGTTTATCCAGTGATTCTTGAGATCAAACAATCATTTGCTGTTCATTTTAACTTATATTGAAGGCAACCTAATTCAAGATGGCTGCCACAGCCACGTGACCTTATAAAACAAAAAATCTGGCTATAATCCAGTCAGTTTGACAGATATTGAGCTAAAATTGAATGTGGTAGTAGCTGAGAGTCATCCCCAACATATACTCACAAGTGCTACACAATATTTATGCCTCAAACTTGGGCACTATTAGTATTATTCTTGTTAGCAAAATATCAGATTATTTATTGGATGGACAACTATAGCTGATGAACTTTTGAAATCACTACAGTCCAAAATGGCTGCCACAGCTAATTAAGATGAGCCAACACAGAACGACTTTGTCATATAGACATTGAACAAAGTTTTTCATGTGGTAGTAGCTGAGATTTATCCCCAACACACAACCTGAGCACTAACAGACCTAGCAATACTGCATGACGTTGCATATAATGTTGTTTACAATTAAATTTTTCATCAGAGAATTTTCTTAATCATAAACTCTGTGTAGGCCAGCAGAGAATATGCATTCCTTCAAGAACTGCCAGGCCTTTAAGTGTAGAGAGAATTTACCTAAAACCATTGACTATGTCAGATGAAGGATAGAGAATCAATAAAAACAAATACCGTACTTGTCGCTGTAAACGTTGCACCGACGTATAAGTCGCATCAGTCCAAATATGTCTAATAAAGGTGGAAAAAGCAAATATGTTGCTTCACCCTATAAGTCACATCTATTATGTATCACCGCTGATGTGTCGTGTTTGTTACGTGTCACCACTGACAACCTGGAAATGTGGGCCGGTGTTGTGCCATAAATCGATACGGCTGCCAAATGGCGACCGCAGGAGCATGCATGGTAGGACTTTAACAAGATTAACACTTAAAAACTATTACTTGTTAGCTTGACTTTATAGTAAAGGTGTGTCTCAGTTTAATTTTTCCTTAATAAACGCACTTTGACGGTCAAATCAGCTGCATTTCGCCTGTGCGGCGTGCGGAAGTGCAGCTAATTAGATGTTGGCTCCAGGAGTTCTGGAGTGGGATGACGGTGGCTTGGTATGGCAAGCCAAGTATCTCATTAATAGCCACTTTAACCCGTTAATGAGACACTTGGCTTGCCATAATGCTCGAGGGCCCTGTAGTGGTTGAAAATGGTGTTCAATATTTTCCATGTCAGAATGAATGTTATAAATATGGGGAAAAAATACATAAATACATCGCTTTGCTGTATAAGTCGCAGACATGCTAATTTATGCAAAAAATGCGACTTATGCATAGAAATTTACATTAAATAAAAATAGCTCGACTGTTTGGACTAATAATTTGCAATTTGAACATTAAAACAAAAGATTTCCTTCAGACAGAGTAAATCTGCAACTTTCAGTGCTTTTCACAGAGAAACTTCTATTAATCTGATCAAACCTTTAAACACCATTGGTTTGATTAATGTTATACATAAAAGGTTTCTGTAAAGAAAAATCAGTGTGTGACTGCGACACCAGACTCCGCCTTCACAGCCGTGTTTGGTTGAGCTTTTATTTCTGCTGCATCGAAGTTTTAGTTTCAATTCAGAGCTTCCAGATTAAAAATAAAGCAGACGACACAATAAGCAATAAAAAGGAGTGGAGGAGGGAGCGAGAGCGATGAGGTTAAAAGGTGAGGACTGCTCCGTGAGTCGGCTCTTTCTCACCGTTTCCCACCTCCACCTGTCTTATTTTAGCCCGACTGCATCCCGCAGGCTCTGTGTCTGCCTTCATCGCTCCCGTCTTCCTTCTGAGGCCCGCCGTCTCTGAAGTTCGTTTATTCGGATCTCCTTGTTTTCCCGTGTCTCCGTTTGACTCGGCTGTCTCCCGTCACATACCTAACAGGCTCTCAAAGAGCTGCCTGAAAGTTGAAGCACCTTTTTTTTTTTTTTTTCACAGTAGAGATGGAGATGAGAGGACAGACAAAAAGCAGGGAAGCCGTTGCCTTGCAGGAGTTTTCGAACAATGATGATGAAAGGAGCATTTTGGAAAGCTGAACTGAAGCGAGCTGCTTTTAAATTGCAACATTTAGCAACTAGGTTATTGAGCACTTAAAAAAAACACATTTAGCTTCTATGTTCATTATTGTCCTCTGCCAAAGTTGAAAGAGCAGCAGTAATTGTTGTTTGTCTGTTTTGTTTAACCCTTAACAGATTTTATTGAAACTTGCATAAAGTAATTATTTGATTTACCTGGAGCTGATTAATATTTGGAGTCAACCAAATTCAAGATGGCCGCCACAGCCAACTTGCCTACGAAACAAAACATGGCTTTACCTCAGCCAGTTTTGGAGACGTGAGCCAAGATTTTATGTGGAAGCGACTGAGCATCATCTCCAACAGGTAGTTTGAGCACACGTCATCATCGCTTAAAACTTGAGGTTAGTTACTGGATAAAGTTCTGTCCGTCTGTTTGCCAAATATCTCATATTAGTTTGTTTTTTTTAAACTGAATGTACAGTAGTCCCTCGTTTATCACAGGGTTTAGGGGACCACGCCCCCGTGAGAAATTAAAAACCGTGAAGTAGGGATACTGTAGTCCAAGTTCAAGTTTCACTCCCAGTCTCCCTCCTTCTGTGTAAATAAACAATTTAAATTTAAATACTGTAATATTTTAAATAAACAATCATGGATTGGATATTACAGTCAGACCTGGTGCCAGAGGGTGGGCCGGCCCATTCAGATACCACCCCCACAGTATACGCGTCTTCTGAGCACTAACGAAGGACGAAACGTTTCAACAAAAAGAATCTGTCCAGAGGACCTGACTTGACTTTAGTTGGACTGCTCCACCTGGATTATTGAGCATGAACCAGGATCTCTTCAGATTGTTAACATCATTTACAAGGTTTGACCAAATGGCTAAACTTGAAGGAATCAAAGTCATCCTTTAATAAAACATCCTGACTGATTAATGATGAAGGACGTCCTTGAGTGTTGAAGCGCGACCCGTGTCTCTGCTGTTGACATCCTGTCTCTTGGATCCCGTTTCTGGAATCTGGGCCAGAATGGGATGTTTTAAAAGCCGGGCCGGCTCCTTCGTTTTTGCATATATTCATTTTCAGCGACGCTCCGTGAGGGTTTGTGTTTCCTACTTCATTTGTATGTGAAGCCCTAATGTGTATGTGTGTGTGTGTGTTTGTAAATCTATATGCAGCTGATTTTGAAATGCCTCCGGTAGCTAATACAGCCGTTAATGGACAAAATAATGATTGCTGCAAATGGAGCTGCCGAATCTTGTTCTTGTTGTGGAGGGAGAGGCTAAAGGCTGCTGCTGAGTGACTCGTTGGCTGCAGACTGATGAACGCTTCATGTCTGGAAGAGGCTGCGTTTGTTACAGCCTGAACAAAGAGGTCATCTTGCATCAACTGAAGGTCGTTCTTCAACTGGCCGGAGGATCTAAACAGTCAATATGTCTCTTGTAAAGAAGTACTTTAATAAACTTGATGCTTATTCTTATCCTTCCCAAAAGCGCAACAGGAAAATCTGATATCTTTTGGAAAAAATAAGTGCTTTTTTTCCCCAAGGTATGAATTCCTCAGATAACAATTTTTTTTTTTTTTTTTTTGCTAGAATCCAGGGTTTTGGTCTAAGATCATTACATGTTGAGAAGAGATGCAAAAACTTAGAAAATAATGTTATGCATGATCTCATGAGATGTCATGCTCAGGGTTTGTGTTGTAAATGACTCTCAGCTACTACCAATAATTTTAGCTCAGAATCTGCTAAACTGACAGAAGTGTGGCTCTTTTTGCGTTGGCTAATTTAGATGAGCTACAGAAAACATCTTGAATTGGATTGACTTCAAAAGTTCATCAGTTGTAGGTGTGCATCCAATCATTAAGTTTTGAAAGCTTCAGTAGAATCTGTCCCGTGGTTCATTAGATATTTTGCTGACAGCAGTGTGGATCCCTCAAGGCCTTCAACGTCTTCAGAGAAGGCCCAAGGATTCAGCGCATATGAAACGTTGCATTTAAAAATTTTAATGTTCATGGAATAGAAAATTAATATTTTCAGTGTAGTTTTTTTTTTTTCTTATTTCTTTTATTTTCTGTAAACCATTTTTTCAGTTGAGCAGGAATTTCTTTTAGTTCATGAAAATATAGTTATCCAGATTTTTTTTTTTTTTCTTGTTTCCAGGCAGAAACAGCAGATGATCTCATGGTTAGGACTTCATTGTCAGGAGAGAAGGCTGAGCTCAGAGTCTCTCCAGGATGAGTTTGTTTCATAACTGAAAGGAAAATTAACCAATCAGAATGCTGATATAGAGTGGGCGGGACCAAAACGAGACTTGGGACTTCGGGAAGCCTTTGCAGTCTCTTTTTTTCTTCCCCCCTTTCTTTTTTGACCACATGAAGTTTTATGATCGACATGATTCTGCTGTTAAAGGTCGAACCCACGTGCACGTTGTTCACAGGAGACTCCAAGGTAAAAGTAATGATATTTAGTTACAAAACAAAAACAGACAGGGCAGCCAAAAACTTACTTCTTGGGAGATGACAAGCGGAACAGACACACAACACGAAGCCTAGGAAGGATAATGCCAAAGGAGGAGTGAAGAGACGCTGACTTTAAAGAGACACTGATGAGACAGAATGACAAACACCTGCAGTGATTACAATTAGACGACAGGAGCTGACGCAAGCAGGACAAACACGGGAGAGCAGGAGAACAAACCCCCCACAGTGATGCATTCATGTACAACCTGTAAATTGGAATTTCCACACAGAAATCCTAGTTGCTCTAAAAAAAAATTAAGTAAATCAAAGTTAAATATCACGTTTGGGTTTACACTAATAACTTTCTGTAGATCGTTGTGGTTTCATTACATGATGACATTTTGCAGAAATGGCGAGTTCTGTGGGTTACTGTTAAATTTCAGTGTGAATTATTGAAAATACATGTTGCACTTGAACGTAAGAGACTGAGTGAGCTGGACTTCCTTCTGGTTAGTCCTGGGACAGAATCAGGTGCACTTTTTCAAGTGTGGGTTCAGAGGTGTTGCACCTGTTGATGTTTCTGTTTAGTGCTGGGTTGGAGTTTACGTTCAGGCTGTTGGAGACTTAAAAAATGACACAATGAGTCAGATGTTGTACTTTATGCATGAAAAGAGGGAATAGAGTTACTGGAGTGCAAAACTATAGATAGACTGTACTTATATAGCACCTTTGTATCTTATCAAGATACTCAAAGTGCTTTACAACAATCTGTGCCTCATTTACCCGTTCATACAGCATCTACTAGATCTCTACAAAGCTAATTGAACAAATCATTCTAAAGAGACTAATCAGTGCTTTATCACATTCATACATCGATGGGACACACATCGGAGGCGATGAGGAGTTGCCCAGGGACACTTCGACATGTGACTGCTAGTGGATTCAAACCCCCAACTCTTGCATTAGAGGACGACTGCTCTAACCACTCAGCCACAGCCGCTCTTCTTCTATAAGTGAAGTGATGTAATTGCACCAGTACTCCATGTCTTCAACCAGTGGTTAATAGGATGTTACAATATTACATCCATACAGAAGGCCCAGCTCTGATCATCATGGTTTACCACTGGCTGACAGACAAACAAGGTTTACTCCAGACGTTAACAAATTGTAGATCTAAATCTGTGGCGTAGAGGAGAATGTCACAGGCTCAACTCCCCGCCATGCCCACATGTCGTGGTGTCCTTGAGCAAGACATCCAAACTCTGCTCACAAGGCTCCTACAGAGCTGGCCACTGCTCCACCTGAGAGTATCTCACGCACAATGGGTTAAATGCAGATAACTAATTTTGCCATTGAACACACAATGATGACTCAGACTTCACTTCTTCTTCTTCAATAACTGATTCCTGGTAGATACAGACACAGACTGCCTTTCAACCGTGCACATTAAAAACAAAAATAAAACGATGAATAATTTATCTAAATGGTGTATTGTTTATCTTTGTCAACACATCTACAGTAAATAGTTTAAGTGACAGGCAGGGAGTCTTATGTATCTACAGAGTGCTCAGAGTCCAGATTCAAGGAATTAAATTAGACTGTGCTAGAAACAGGACTTCATCAGAAAACCCCTGAAAATCTCTTTTTACCAAAACACATCAACTCAAAGCCCAAAGTTAGTTTCAAGCTGTGATGAATGGTAAGATTTTTCCTGAAGTTTGAAAAATAATTATAAATAGTTTATAAAACTGTCCATGTTTTATTTAAATAGTTGGCTTTTCTGGTGCTTTAACTAATTTAACATTTTCTCTTCCACCTCGTTATAAAAGTTTTAATATTTCTGTTTTTGTTTCATTAATAATAAAAAAAAAAAACATCTAAACATCAACTTTATTTTCCCTGAATGAATAAAATGATTTTATATCTATAGGTAAAGATTTGTTAAATTAAGTATTAACAAAATCATATTTTGCGCCACTGGTGTGTCATAATAAGATTAAACTTTATTTATTTTGCTCTGAGTAAATTGACGTCTAAAAAGGTTTTTACAGTCACATCATTTGTTCAGTGATTTTTTATTTTATTTTTATTTTTTTTTTTTTAGGAGCTGGTCCAGGCCAGTGAGCCTTGGCATCGTTTCACATCGCCGAGCTTTTCTTCTCTCCGAGTGAAAAGATTAATTCACCCGTGGTATTGTACTGTATTTCTATCCCACCGTGGAAAATGGACTGCTCTGATTCTTTCAGCGTTACGGCTCCTCTGTTTTCCTTTTTCATTTACTGGACGCAAACAGAGGCAAAGCGGAGGAGAGCACAAAGGAGGGAGGAGGAAGAAAAGGGGGAGATCAGAAAAGACGAGTGGAAGTGACATTAAAATGAGACGGGAGTCAAAATAAAATGGTGCCTCCGTCATACGAGAGTCAGAAGGTGACAGGAAGCTGTTTGTGGTGCGACTGCATTAGATGTTGTAAACATCCATTAGCTGTTAACCATCTACTATTGAAGGATAAATATGTTGATATGAAAGAATCTCCCCGCACAGCGGCTCTAGAAACAGACGACCCTCAAAATTAGTTTGATTCTGCAACGGAAGTCCATGTTTCCAGATGTGAAGCTTCTCTTTTAACAGCAATCTGTGAACATCTGGGAACAGAGGAGACCAGCTGCTGGGACTGTTGTCCCGTTTTTGTCTAATAGAGGTTTGGTCCTGGATCATCTTTGTTTCAAATGTCTGCAACTGGTGAGAGACCTGGACTGCAGGCAGACCAGTTCAGCATCTGGACTCTTCTGGACGCTGTTCAGTTCAATTCAAAATTCTTTATTAATCCCAAAGAGAAATTAAATGTTGTAACTCATCATCCTGGTTTAATTAAGAGTTGTATAAGCTGATGGCTGTGGAAGAAGGATCTCCCGCAGACGTCCGTCCCGCAGAGAATCTGAAGAAACTGGTTGCAGATGCTGATCTGTCCACCCAGACCCAGTGGACCTCTCGGTCCTCTTGGACGGCACGACCACCTGATTATTGGGCAGAGCTCCTCCCTGAGCGATGGTCGCTCCTCTCAGCAGCTTGTTGAGCTTCTCATCATTGCAGGTGTCATGGGATGATCCTGGTCTTCTTCTTGTCCTGAGCCGTGTTTCCTGCCAGCTCCAAGGATCTGAGCACTCGAGCACCTCCGCCAGGTAGACCGAGATGCATCCATGGTGCCTCCTTTACAACTTATTTGAGATTTGGGGCTGTATTTGAGGCATTTTTTGAGATTTGTGACGTTAATCAGCTGTTCCCGGTTGTTAAAAAAAAAAAATTGTCATGGTTACGCTTCAAAACAAATGTCCAAAAGTACAAAGTTTTCAGAAAAAAATCCTTCCAGCTGCACGGCGTCTGATACCAGAGGAACCAGTCATCCATTTACATCCAGAAAAAGAGGAAATCAAATGTACCATCCCAGAATGAAATTAACAGCTACTCCGACGTGCAGATGCAGGATGAGGTTAGGCTTGGTCGTTCTGAAAGGCTTGTTATTGAAAAGACGTCGTCTGGATGGTCGTATTGTTCTAAAACCTCAGTCTACTGTCTGCGTCGGTGTTTGTCCAGATGTGTAAGCTGCCCATGCCAGAGGCACTGATGCACAGCCATACCATCAGAGAAGCAGGCTGGATGACCCCTGTGGTCTTTAGTACAAATATACAAAATAATTTTAGATTGATTTAGATTAGTCTGACACCAAAACCGTTTTCTGCTTCGGTTCTTTTCAAATGAACTTTGACTTAGAGATGTTCACGTATGGAGTCTTCTTTGCGTGATAGAGCTTTAACTGGCGTGAAGGACTACAGATAGTGAATTGTAGAAATTCAGACGTCAAGTTCAACAAATTAAAAATTAAAGTTTGACCAATTTTCCATTAAGAGCTATACTTTGAAATTGTTCCATTGTTTTTGTTTTATTATTATTTTCACAGATTGGTGAAGCGCCGCCCATCTTTACCTTTTAGAGATTCAACCTTTCTAAATTATATTTTTATACCCAGTCCTTTGATCTGTTGCCAATGAACCTAAAATTATTTCAAAATGCTCCTGCAGCTGTTTTTTTATTTGTACCACTGAGTTTTACAGCGTTTAGTTTCCTCTGTCAGATCTGAAGATCTTTCTTCAGCAGATTTGAGCTTGAAGAGGGCGGGTGTCCCCGATCGGCCCGGTCCTCTAACAGAAACTGTCTGTGTGTCTTGTTGTGGGCTAATGTGTGTCTGAAGGGGGTAATAGTGACACAACGACGGCAGAAATTAGTCACCTCTCCTGCAGCTGAAAGCATCAAACAGCAGCCTTTCAGTTAATGGAGCTCCAATTAATGCACCGATCCTGGCTGAGTTTCTGCTCTCAGACTCCTTATGAATTGTTTTTCTCTTTCTGTCTCTCCACTGATGCATATTTGTAGCTAAAAGGAATTGTCGTGTTTTTTTTTTTGTTTTGTTTTTTAACTGAAAACCCATTAGCTCATTTTTATCCTGGTGTTAACTTCTTCATCCTCTCCTTCTGCTCGAAAGGAAAGAAAAAGCTACAAAAAGGTTCTGAAACCAATTCCAGGCTCTTGTCGTCTCCATGAAGGGACAGAACATGACAGAGAGGGGCAGAGCTGCTAAAAGGTAGCGGCATGTCATAAATTTTATATTATTACACAGAAATCACTTCCCAGCCAACACCAGAGGAAAAAAAGAAAACTCTGTCTCAGAAAGGCTGAGTGGTCGCTTAAATAAAACATTTATAATTTAATATTGGACCATTAACCATCATCATTTCATCATTAACTCTAATCTGGCCAATAGGCTTATAGGTCCACATCATAGAGGAACCAGAGTTGGATCTAAAATGACAGTAAAGCTATAACCGCAGTGACCCGCTGAACCCACTGAGAGGAACCAGCAACCTGTTCACAGTTAGGTGCATGCAGCAAACAAACAAACACCACATGAGTAGTTTCCAAATGGAGCCAAACAAAGTGAACAAGATCTAAATATAGGATTCCTAGCAGGAATGCTTATCGCCCACCACCTTTCAGAGTTTTAAACTAAGACCTTCTGTTGAGGAATGACGTGTAGTCGTTTGGTTAAACCTTGTAAACATTAAAACAACAATTTTTATGTATATTAAATGATTACTTTAGAGTAAAGTGACAAATCTGTCATGTGGTTCATGAGATATTTTGCTAATGGACAAAAAAATTGAACAGTTATTGTTAAAGTTTGAGGCAAAGGTCTCGCACAGAGTAGCATTTGGAGTTTGTGTTTAGAATGTCCCTCAGCTACAACCAGACAAGATCTGAGCTCAACATCTGTGAAACAGACTGAGTCACGGTCATTTATGTGTCTTCTGAGGTCGTCGGTTGTGGCGGCCATCTTGAACCGGGTTAGCTCCAAAGGTAGATGTACATCTAAAGTTTTACTGAAAGTTTCAGTGAAGTCTTTCCAGGGGTTTATGAGAAATTTTGCTCACACACAGAACAAAGTGACTATAAATCGTTTTAGCTTTATCAATTAGCCCTCACAATATGTGTTGGGATTCATTCTCAACTACTACCACAACAAATGTGAGTACTTTGCTCTATAAGTTGCACCTTTTTGCATAAATTAGCATGCCCTTGACTTACACAGCGAAGCAACTTGTTTTTTCTCACATAACCAAATTTTTGGCTGAGATCTGACAATTTCATTTATTCTGACGTGAAAAATATTGAACACTACCATTTTCAGCTGCTAGAGGGTACTTGAGTTGTATGGCAAGCCAAGTGTCTCATTAATAGGTAAACAATTTTTGGTGCAATTCGCCCACGTTTCTGGGTTGTCAGCGGTGACGCATAATAGATGCGACTTATACGGCGAAGTAACATACAGTATTTTTTTTTTTTTCACTTTATTAGACATTTTTGGACTGATGCGACATGTACGGTACAGATGACTAATGGACTGATGCGTGCTGATAAACGAAGTTAGCTGTGGTGTTCAGCTTTCATTAGATTTCTCCAAAAGTTAATTATCTACTGATTACTTTTTGCAAGTTGGGGGAAAAAGAAGTCTAAAAAGCTCTAAAAAAAGTTTCAAGGCTTGTGCTTTGTGTGTGTCCATGTGGCCACAGCAGTGACTCTGAGCCATTAAGCCGGTCTCATTCAGTGAAACGTTCCTGCACCACGTCCAGAACCTGTGGACTGAACCACCAGCCTCGGTAATTGCCTGATTTTGATTTACCTCGTCCAGAGTCTATTAACGGAAATCAAAGTGATGATGTGGCACTTTAAGAGACACCAGTAGTGATCTCATTTGCATCGTAACTAATGAGGCGACGCTTCGGGCTTTGTTCCTGGATAAGTGCAGGCAGGACGACGTCAGCAACTGAGAAGTGACAAAATAACTTCAGACTGTTGATAGTTGAACGTTTTAGGATGGAGGGAAAAGTTGCAACAAAAACCTTGTATTGGTCAGATGAACCATGTTGGCTTTATAATTTGATTTATTATCAATATACTGTACATATATTTAGGTTTAAACCACATTTCTCTATCAATAAAACTCTGTTTTGAGACACAACCAGCTTCTACAGAGCCGCCTGAACAAAACGAGACAACCATTTGGAATATCTCAAAGTTTTCACGGTTTCAGTGCCTGTATGAACACATGAAGCGATTCAAGTCTAGTTATTTATAACTTATTCATCAACCACTTAAAAGCTACACTGCAACTGTTTTTCTCGTTAGTGTTACTTGTTATGCACTTTTACGCTTTGTTTTACAATTGTAATCATCCATCCATCCATCCATCCATCATCTTTTACCTGCTTCTTCCTTTTCGTGTTGCTGGGGGTCACTGGTGTCCATGTCCAGCAGTCACTGTGCAAGAGGCGGGGGACACCTTGGACAGGTCTCCAGTCCATCACAGGGACACACAGGACAATCATTCACACTCTCTCTCACCTAGGGACAATTTAGAGTCACCAATCAGTCCAACATGCATGTTTTTAGTCTGTGGGAAGAAACCAGAGAAAACCCACGCATGCACGGAGAGAACATCCACCCAGAAAGGCCGCCCGGCCGGGATTTGAACCAGAACGACCTGCTCGCTGAGAGGCGGCAGCTCTACCATCTGAACCACCGTGCTATAAAATAAATTGTAAAAATAGTCAAACTGTGAGTGGAGGTTGACAGCAAGCCTCTCTTCATCTGAGGAAGATGTTCCATTTTCTGTATGACTGAAGAAATAAAACAGAAAGTCCAGAAGCGAAATGTTAAACTTCAAAACTTTTTTTTTTTTAAGCAAGAAAGAAAGTTCAGTTTCTTTTCTCTCCTGTCAAAACTTTCCCCACCAGCCATCAAACTTTTAAACAAAAGTAATAAAAGCACAAAAATAGCTATTACCCTGCTCTAAATTTAGATCTTATTAAAAACATAATTTAAGATTTAAACTTGCACACAAGGCTGATGTGTCAAAACAACAATTCAACAAAAATAGTTTCAGCTGTTCATCTGCTGTTTGTAACAGGATGTTTTAAACAAAAACAGTTTCTGAGGTTTTATTAACATCTGATGTGCTTTACCATTATAGAGCTGATGAGAAACAGTTTTTATACATTTATATTTTTACATGTTTAAACATCATTAAAGTCAAACACGATCAACGATGTGTTCAGTTTTAACTCAGGTGGTCAGAATTTCTAATTCTGAAAACAAAACATCTAAATTACAATTTTCCTGGAACTCCTGCAGAATCCTGATGTTCCTACAGAACGTGTCCTGTAAAGATCCTGCCCACACGACTAGAGCTTCAAGTACGTGTTGTGAATCACTCTCAGCTACTACCACACCAAACTTTAGCTCAATATTGGTAAAACAGATCAAATTATAGCCATTTGTGTATTGGTTAATGTTAATTAGCAGTGCAGACGTCTTGAATTGAGGTGGCTTCAGAAGCTAATTAAATGATCACTTAGAAATATATGAAATGTATTTTCTCTTTTTTAGCTGCTCTAGTCTGCAAGAAGTTTTACAATTATTTTATCGTTTGATTCAACCTGGGCTTGAACTCACAGCCTCAGGTTTACAAGACCGTGGCCTCAGTTGATCATGATATATTTTGCTAATTGTGCAAACACACAGGTGAACATTACTGTAATTTTTGCTGTATAAGTCACAGTTTAAAACATTAATAAATTATCATGCATTTGACTTATACAGCAGAGCGACTTATTTGTTTTTTCTCATATTTATAACCCACTTTTTGACTGAGATCTGATAAGTTCATTCATTCTGACACGGGAAGTATTGAACACTACCATTTTCAGCCACTAGAGGGCCCTCGACCGATATGGTAAGCCAAGTGTCTCATTAATAGGTAAAATTGGCTATTAATGAGACACTTGGCTTGCCATACCAACCATCTTCATCTCGCTCTGAAACTCCTGGAGCAAACGTCAAATCAGCTTCATTTCACTGCGTCGCCCAGGTGAAATGCAGCTGATTTAACAATTAAAGTGCATTTATTAAATAAAAGTTCAACAGAGACACACCTTTACTATAATGTTGAGCAAACAATTGTTTTTAGGTGCTTATCTTGTTAAATTTCAAAGAAATGCACAGCGACTCGTCCCTCTGCGCGCTCCCACAGTTGCGAGTCGACTTTTGAAATGCAGCTGATTTGGCCATTAAAGTGCATTTATTAAAAGTGCATTTATTAAGGAAAATTTAGACTGAGACTCACCTTTTGCTATTATTTTGAGCAAACAAATAATTGTTTTTAAGTGTTAATCTTGTTAAATTTTTGTTAAAGTCCTCCCGTGCACGCTCCTGCAGCCTCCATTTGGCAGCCAATCAATTTTTGGCACAACACCGGCCCACGTTTCCAGGTTGTCAGCGGTGATGCGTAATAGATGCAGCTTGTACGGCGATGCGACGTGGATGGCAGAAAGTACGGTACCTCTCTGTCGTCAGTGACAAGCGATGTTAGCCGCAGAGTGTCACGTTGCTAAAATGTCTTTATAATATGGTGTTTGTTGAGGTGTTTACAGGCAGACTACTCCAGCAGAGACGACCTCGTCTAATTGCTGGTTCATACTGACTCCTTGTTGCTGCCTGTTCCTTCACACCAGTGTCCAGCTGGAGATTTTGGATTTTAGCTCTGTGTCAGGTCACACGCATCTTTTTTTTTTTTTTTAAACATGGATCGTTTTCCCTCCGCAGGCAGAAAACCACAAGCGACATCAGTTAATACCTGAGTAAAATGTTTCCTCACTGAAACAAACCATTTTCAACGAGCTGCTCGTTTAGCATCTGTTCCTTCGGCTGTGATAACGTTTTAGCTTTGAATCAGCCATAAACTCTGGTGTCTGACTTAAAAATAACAAAACACGCAAGTGTTTGATCTTGTGAAATGTGAAAATTGACACAGTAGTGAGATTAAAAAGTTTTAATGGAAGAAACAACAACAATGCAAACTGTTCCTGGGGAAAAAAAAAACAAACAAACAAAAAAAAAAAAAAACAGGAAAAATGTGAATGAAATGTTTTTAAGCCAACAAGATAATTTTAGTTAAATTCCCTTTCTGCATCATTTGACATTGTTTTTATAAAATAAACACAAGATGTACTGTCACCACTAAAGGAAAGACATAATGTAATTATGTGTGTTTGTTGATCTGTTAGCAAAATATCTCACAAACTAAAAAGCAGATCCAGTTAAAACTTCCAGGAAATAATCACTGGATGTCTAAATCTGTTTAACTTCAGGAGTCACTCCAATTCAAGATGTTCACTGTAGCTATAATCAACATTAGCCAACACATAAAAGGCTATAAATAAGTCAGATTTAAACATATTGGGCTAAAATGTGATGTGGTAGTCGCTGAGCGTCATTAACAACAAATGTTTGACAAAATGGTGCAACATAAACTTTACTTTGAGGAATACTGGATTTTAATCACTTTTTGACATAAAATGTACTTAATTCAGATTATCTGAATTTCAAAAGGTATATTTTTAAATTTTTTGTCCCGTCTGGGCTCAAACTACTTGCACTAAGTTCCGTCTTGTTTTTCTTCTTCTTCTTTTTATAAAGTCTGTTCACAAACACTTTGACCCATTTAAATGCAGCCCTTCTTTCAGCACGCTGACCCTGCCTTCCAGACGGGGCTTTTGTTATTTTTCTCCAGCAGAACCTCGCTGGTTTTTCTCTCTCGTCATCCTCTCGTTCCTCTCTTCCTCTCTGATGAGACGCGACAGGTACGCAGACAGCCTGGATAGATCGAAGGAGACGCGCTGAAGATGGCAGAGCTGTGATGAGAGCCTCTTTCAGCAGCAGCGGTACAGTCGGCGCTGACAGCCCACCATCCTCCTCCATACCCCCCCTGCCCACCCTCCCTTTATCCACCTCTGCTGCTTCCTGTCCACCTCTCAACACTCTTTCTCCTGTTCTTCCCTTCATCCCTTTCTCTTCATCCATACAAATGTGCCACAGGGAGCAGAGCTGATGTGCCTGTTGTTTGCTTGGCGTCACAGATTTAAAAAAAAGAGCAACAATCAGTGAAAATTGTTGCATTTTACATTAATTTATGTTGAAATATATTCATTAATCAAATAAGTGCTGTAAAAGTTAGTATAAAAAAAAAGACAAGGAAACAAAAAACAGAGACCAGTTTTAAAAACAGGGTTCTAAAAACTATAAAAGCCTTAATATTTAAAATAAAATAACTGAAGTTTTTTTTATGCAGATGGGGGTAAAACATTAGAAACTGTCTGTAGAGTGTAAACATTCAGCCACAACTAGAGAAACAGCTTTTTCTGTGAAACGCCGAGCGCTGGATGACTTTACTGAAACTTCAACATGCTGAACTTAGTTGTTAAACCTTCAAGAAGTAGGACAGTAGCTAAAATAAACAAAACAGTAGCTAAAAGCTAATGGATGCAGAACATTTGCTGAAATTTGAAAAACATTAGCTGAAAGCTACAAGTAGCAAAAAACTAAACTGATGATAAAAAAGCAAAAGGCTAGCTAAAAGCTAAACTAAAATGCTTGCTAAAAGATAAATATAGGGAACTTTTAGCTAAAAGACAAAAAAAATTCTAGCTAAAAGCTAAGAGTAGAAATGAAATATCAATAAAATATTTGAAGCTAAAAGGATTAGAAAATAGTAACTAAAAGTTAAAAGCAGAACACCAGTTAGAAGCTAAAAGTAGCAAAATTGAATTAAAGGCTAAAAGTAGCAAAAGGTTAGTTAATAGTTCAAAGTAGCAGAACAGTAGCTAAAACTAGTATGGAAGTAACAAAAGGCTCAATAAAAAATTAAAAGGAGCAAAAAACAAAATTTAAACATGTAGCTGAAAGTAAAAACACAAGAACAGAGCCAGCACGCTGAAGGAGGTTTCAAATAGAACAATCTTATCTTGGTGCGTTTCTACAGGAGAAATATTCATAAAGTTAATGAAAGATTGTGAAAAGTATAAAAGTTACAAAAATCAAAGCACCCATTTCACAAACGAGCTGAACGTTTGATCAACGTTGGAAAGAAGTAGTGAGATTACAAACCACTTAAACAACAAAACAATAAACCCAATAACATTTAGTAGCTGAGTCAATATGAACAACAGTCGTTCCTCATCCAGCCCCATGAAGTCTGACGGCTGTCAGTTTCCCACTTCCTGACCTCGCTGGTCCACTTCCTGTCCTTGTTTGATTCTTGATTTTCACACCACGTCACACCCGTCACCATTCAGCTCCATCAAACAGCTTCAGAGTCCGGTTCTACAGCACAGAATATAAAAACAAGCCCAGAGAAAGTTCTTCTGCACTGGTTCAGGTTCTGGTCCAGGTCCAGGTTGTTTCCCGAGAAATAGGTGGAGACTCCATGTGACCCCTAAACTGATCCTGGCAGACTGTCTTTATATATGAAGTTCTGATGTGTCATCCATCCATCCATTTATCCATCTAGCCGTCCATTTATCCATCCATCATCCATTTAAAGCATTTATTTTTGTTCTGACTTTGTGATTTGTGTTGAGGTAATGATGAATGAGCACAAAGTCGTCCGTTCCAAACAAACTCCCAGAGTTCCTACATTGTTGGCTGCCTCTCTTGGTTCTTGCGAGGTCTATTTTAGGATATTTATCACTCAGGAGCTAAGACTCTCCAGAAGAGACATAAAGTCTGTCGGGTTGTGTCAAAGCAAAGCAGCTTGTGTGACATAATTGTCCATTTCTGCTTTATTGGACAAAGACAACAAGGTAGAGGCCAACTTTAAAATGATTTTCACTTTAGTTTGTCTTTTAGAATCATAAAAAAATCTCATGCTGTATTTGAACAGATGGTTGTTTTTGGATGAGACAGAAACAAATGTTCTCTACAATAACTTGAACCACATTTTCTCTTTGGTTGACAAAAAGTTTACAGAAACATCCACAGTTAATGTTGTACAGATCTTGATTTAATGATGGGAGAGTCGTCAGTTTCTGAAGGTTAACGACAGACTTAAGTTTGGACTCTGGAGACGGATCATGTTTAAAACTTCACATTTTGAGCTCTATAAATTTAAGCATTTTCATCACAAAAGAGTATTTTTATCTTTTTCCCAGACCCAAAACAGGCTCCTACCTAAATATTGTGAATGCTGAAATAAGAAGTAATAATGTTTTACAATGAGTGAGATTATGCATATTATTCAAACCTGACCAGTTGAACATAAGTCGTTTTTATTAATTTATTTATTGTTTTTAATATTAAATTTGGGCCGGTTATGTGTTTGGTTTCGTTTATTTGTAATTTGAAGGCACTGTTAATAAAAAATGCTCTTGTCAAAACACTTAACCTAAATATCTTATAAATTATAATATATTGGCACAGTCTGGAATCTTAACTTGCAGCAAAAGCTCAAAATAAAACGTTCTGATTAGCTGCTGTCGCTGCCGCTGACCCGTCAATCACACTTTAGAGGGGAAACTGTGACAAACACTGACGGCAAACCACGTTTATCCTGAAACAAAGACACCACAGCTTCTCCTCCACCCGGCTTTAAAAAGATCTGTTCTTTTATGACACACAACATTTAAAACACTTAAATACACTCGTTTGAATAATCTTTACAAAAAGATGAAAAGTGAATGTTGCTTCAGTTTTTGTCATTAGTTCCATCATCCATTTAGAAAACAAATTTCATGACACTTTCAAGTATGAATTAATTACATAAAAGCTTCGACTCAAACCAGCACCAACATTTCCACAGGTGTGTAAAAGACTAGAGTACTCTGATTACCACCTCCGTTTAAAGATGGATCAACCGGCTCCAAGGCCTCGTTGAATTGATTTAATCCACTTTAATCTCTTCATTTGATGATTGTCTCCATTTTGAGACAGAGCTCATGAAAAAAAGCATAGAAGATTTGATTGTTGTCCACAACCCAAGTATTTAGTTTTGTGTGAGTGTGTATTTGTTTGTCCGTTAGCAAAATGTTTCATGAAGCAGTGGACACAAAGTTTATTGATGCTCTCAAACTGTACGTCAGTGTCTGGGTCTGTTCTTCTTGTCGGCCTCCGTCCACCTCTTGGTTTTCACTCCAGAATTCAGTGGAGCATCATGTTTGGTTTCACGCAAAGTTCAGTTCCTTTTGTGCCTCTGACGTATTCTTGTACTTCCAGGAGTCTCCTCGTGGATTCCAGAGTCTTCTCGCTCTTCCTGCAGTCTCCTTGTTCTTCCCTGAGTCTCAACGTTCTTCATGGAGTCTTCTCACTCTTCTTGGAGTCTCCTTGTTCTTCCTTGAGTCTCCTTGTTCTTCCTGGAGTCTCCTTGTTCTTCCTGGAGTCTCCTTGTTCTTCCTGAAGTCTCCTTGTTCTTCCTGGAGTCTCCTTGTTCTTCCTTGAGTCTCCTTGTTCTTCCTTGAGTCTCCTTGTTCTTCCTTGAGTCTCCTTGTTCTTCCCGGAGTCTCCTACTTCTTCCTGGAGTCTCCTTGCTCTTCCCGGAGTCTCCTTGCTCTTCCCGGAGTCTCCTTGCTCTTCCCAGAGTCTCGTTGTTCTTCCTGGAGTCTCGTTGTTCTTCCTGGAGTCTCCTTGCTCTTCCTGGAGTCTCCTTGTTCTTCCCTGAGTCGCCTTGCTCTTCCTGGAGTCTCCTTGCTCTTCCTGGAGTCTCCTTGCTCTTCCTGGAGTCTCCTTGCTCTTCCTGGAGTCTCCTTGCTCTTCCTGGAG